>JAJGRW010000839.1:27025-243104 GCA_025461045.1 Carex parvula
GAAAACAGACGATTAATCGGACAAATCAACCAATTAATCGCTGTCGTTCTCATCCGCAAACATCCTTCTGCACTCTCTGTTCATGACGGTTGAGTCTCCATCATCGATTAAACAATCAATTAGTCGATCAACTTGACAGTTTTGGAGTCATCGGATTAAATGATGATTATGTAAGAGAGAGATCAAGAGATGTGGCATTTTTCATATATGTTATTGTAAAATTTGATCAAAATAAAATAATGTTAGTAACTATAATAACTTTTTTTATATACAAGAGTAAGAGTAAGCGCGTTTAATAGTATCAGTATCTTAGCATATTTTCGAAAATAATAATTTATATCCGCTTATTTTTCAACGATAATTGTTTTTATTCTCGTAGGTAAAACAAATTCTCGTAATATATTTTGTTAATTTCAAAATGCATAGCAGTACATTGGGGAGAGTTCATTATTGTATCTTTATAGTGAGTGTACTAAAATTCGGTCTATGCGGCTGTATATTTCTATTCGGTTGTAATCTGAATATAAAATCTGCATTCGGTCAAATGTACTAAAATTTATATGATACCGCATATTACTGTATATTTGTTTGTATAATACTACATATTACCGCATACTTATTTATATATATATATATATATATATAGGCAAATGCTTCTGTGCATACAATGACCTATTTGTAACATGAGCATATTTTCATTTTCAAAGTTCAAACAGTCGATCCGACCGTTCAACATTTTCTCCATATTACAATGTACTTGGAGGTCAAATTTTACATTTTTTTGAATTTTTTTACTATTTATTAAGATGGGTACAAAATTCAATGGTCTGAATTTGACTAGTTTTGTAAAATACTTAATAAATAGTAGAAAAAATCAAAAAAATGTAAAATTTGACCTCCAAGTACATTTTAATATGGAGATAATGTTGAACGGTCGGATCGACCGTTTGAACTTTGAAAATGAAAATATGCTCATTTTACAAATAGGTCCTTGTATGCACAGAAGCATCCCTTATATATATATATATATAGAGGAGGGTTCCAATACCTCATGCCTTTCATACCTCATCATACCTCATATTTTATATCTTCGTTTACAATGTTTAAACTATTGATCTAAATCGCTCAACATATATCCATACTAAAATATACTTGGGATGAAATTTTATAATTTTTGAATTTTTTTTACTATTTTTTAAGATAGATACAAAATCATTGTTTCTAGACCGTTCAAAAACAATGTTTTGTACCTTTTTAAAAAAATAGTAAGTAAATTCCAAAAAATATAAAATTTCATCTCAAAACATATTTTAGTATGGATATCATGTTGAGCGGTTCAAATCGATAGTTTAGACTTTGAAAATAAAGATATAAAATATGAGGTATGAAAGATATGAGATATTGGAACCCTCCTCATATATATATATATATATATCTATATATATATATATATATATTATATATATATATATACAAATTTTTATTTTAAAATCCGTATATATAAGCCCTGCATAAAAATTCACATACTGCATAGAAACTGCATTTAAAAATATTATTATGGTCACACTTTGAAGCAACCACCTCATACTACATAGAAACCGTATTTAAAAACATTGTTATAGTCAGACTGATTTTTTTTTTAAATAGAATTCCTTTAAATGGTTTCAACGGAACAAGCCTCTGCGGGATTGAATTTCGAAAACTAGCCTCCACCGATCCTAGGGACCGGTGGAGCAAAAAAAACGCAATCTACACCGGTCCCTAGGACCGGTGGAGCCTGTTTTGCACCAGCCACACCCTTCGCCACATAAAATCCCTCATTATACCTCCACCGATCCCTAGGATCGGTGGAGGCTTGATCTCCAAATTTTTTACCCGAGCGCTCCATCTCTGTCTCTCCCGTTCCTCTCCTTCTCCTTCACCGAACTCTTTCCTCTCCGAACTCTTTTTTTTTTTCCTTTTTCTTTTATCCTCTCAATTTACTCAATCATTTCTCCATCCAATTGTTTTAAAATTTCTGGATTGTCTAAGAGAGTTAGAAACTTTTCAGATCTACGATTTTGACAAGGTAAATATCCCTCTTTTTATAATTTTTTATTTTAGCCGAATTAAAGTGAATAACTAATTTAATTTAGTTTGTTTAGTATATTTAGATTGTATTTGTGAAATGTAGTGTTAAATTAGTATTTGGTGTAATTTAGTGTTGATTTGGAGTATATTTAGTAATTTAGTGGTAATGTAGTGTAATTTAGAATTAATTTGATGTTAATTTAGTGGTAATGTAGTGTTAATTTAGAGTTTATTTGATGTTAATTTAGTGTAATTTAGTTTATATGTAGTATAATTTTGTGTAATTAAGTGTTCATGTAGTATAATGTAACTTTTTAGTAATATGTATTATAATTTTTGTAAAATTAGATAAATGTGTGATGACTCTCATGAAGTTTAAATTAGATAAAATTATAAATGTGTAAAATTAGTAATATGTAGTATAAATTTGTGTAATTAAGTGTTCATGAAGTTTATTATTAAAATCAAAATTAGATGATATGTTGTTTACATATGCTTGAAAAAATATTTGTTTATATATTTATGTGTGATGACTCTCATCAGTTGCAAAAATATTTGTTTATCAAATTTTCTAACAGAGTCAATGGATAATCCGGATTATCCAGAGTTGTTGAAATTAGCACCACAGAACCATAGGGCATGGCAAGTTCGTGATATGGTAATTTTGATTATATTATTAATTATTTGTTGCAAATAAATATTATATGAAGTATTTGAAGGGTTTATAATGTTTTAATTCTTTTTGGCAGCCTACCTCTTCATTGCAGGTAAATTCACATCAGACTAGTATTGCTTACAACAGTCGGATGGACGGTGCTCTGAAGAGGTTAGGGTTGTATCAAATTGCTCGCCTTAATGATTGCAAGATTGATCCGCATTTGATTACTGCTCTGGTTGAGAGGTGGAGGCCGGAGACCAATACATTTCATCTACCTGTCGGTGAGGTGACAGTGACGTTGGAAGATGTTGCATGTCTATGGGGCTTATCGACTAAGGGTAATTAATAATCAGAAAGTTGTTTATCGGTTAATTTAATTACCTATTTATAAAAATAAATTGTTAATTGTATAATTCTTTTAATTTGCAGGTGACGCGATTACTGGCACCAGCGATACTGATTGGGACCCATACTTAGAGTTTGATCTAGGGGCTGAGCCGGCTATTTTTTACAATCACCTCCATCAGACAATGCCATATAAATATAGGATTTATAATCCTAACACATCGAAAGAACGATTGTCCGTCTCTGCTTACGCGCTTAGACTAAAATGGTTGCGGGCGCAATTTAGTTTACCCTTAGAAAATTGGCACAATGATGAGATAGTTGCACGGTACAAACCAGTCGACGCACTTATAAAAGGTCTTTTCAACAATTGCACACACAGGTAGTTGCCTGGCAATCCTAAATACACTGTTTAGTACCTCAGAGCCATTACTTGTCATTATACCCCATCGATTGAGGAATCCATCATGCACTTGTGCCCACTTATGCAGAGCCAAAGGCTCTGCATCAGAGTTGCGGAGCCGTTTACCAAATTTCATAATGTAGTCATATACGTCTGCATCTCTTTGCCTAATTTTTTCCATCCCCTCTTCAAATCTCCAGATTTTTTTCTTCTCAACATATTTTTTGAATACAGTTTTGATCCACTTTTGAGGGGATTTTTTCCAAATATTTTCACAAATATGCTGTGAACACAGTCGGTGGACAGCTTCACTGTTTTCCTCACACCATCCCAGATTAGGAGCCTCAAACACCCCTCGTATACCAAGGTGCTGGTCCGAGATAACGCAGATTCTTCCTGGCCCAACACATTGATACGCAACCAATTCATAAACCAACCCCAATTTTCTATAGACTCTTTTTCACAAATTGCAAATGCAAGTGGCAAGAGTTGTTGCTCTGCATCGTAAGCACAAGCCATAAAAAGTTTACCCTTGTATCTTCCGGATAAGAACCCGGCATCAACACTGATAACGGGTCGAAGATGAGGCCATGCTTCAATGCATGGCCCATATGCCCATGCAACCCGGTTGAAAATATTGATATTAAAATCTTCTGATGGTCCATGTTCTATTAGGTACTGTGTACCTGGATTAGATGCTTTGATGGCACCCAACAACGATGGCAGCATCTCGTAAGACTTCTCCCAGCTCCCAAACAAGTCGGCAATTGCAAGCTCCCTACCTCTCCACAACTTGTTATACGAGGGCACTACTGACCCAAATTTAACTTTAACCATATGCTTGACCGCTTTAATGCTTAACTCCAGATCATCTTTCAAAGCCGGTATAATAATATCAGCAATTACTCTGGCAGTCATTTGATGACTATCCAACCTTTCAGCACTTCCAAAACAAGTGTGGATAAACGGGTTGGTGGAAATTGTCCATGCACCTGTTGGTACTACAATTGCATACAATTTCCATTGGCATTTAGAAGATTTACATTTAACTCTATACTTAGTTTTGCTGCTGTTTAGCACTTCCAACTCTATGTTTCGGGGTAGGTGAAAATCAGCAAGTTCTGATTTTAGTTTGGCTTTGGATTCAAACATTTGACCTTCAGCAAATTTTTCATCTAACCTGGGGGGGTTCGCAAAAAATGCACGATCCTTGTATGGCATTGGCAATTCATCGTTGAATGATGAACATGGATGCTTAAGTCCTCGATTGAGGAATTGGATCGACTCGTGCCAATCCTTCAATATTTCTCGGGCGTTCATTTCAGCCTCAAATTCGTCCATATCTGCGTCCCATGCTTCATCAGAATCGTCATCATCAAAAGAACTTGTATCAGATTCATTGTCTCGATCTGATTGCTCACAAGGGTCATCACCAGCCTGAACCGGAGGTGTGTAGGTGGGTACAGGTACACTGCCCGAGTCAGGATGAAAGCCGGTCTGAACCGACGGTGTGTTACTACCTCCAGGCAAACTATCTGGACACGGATCATAACTGATTTGGGTTCTACCCTGGTGTGCCTCAGCTACCAATTCTATAACCTTAAATCCAGCCACTTGAGCTGCAGTTTGTTTAATGACATTCCAAGTTTTCTAATTTTCTATCCGAAATAGTGAGAAATGGTACGATCCGGGTTGTGCTGTGTTCATACGTACCCTGATTGTCAATTTGACTCGACTTGGAAGCAATTCAAGTCCAACGTATATTTGCCGTCTTACAATAGCAAAACTGGTAGAATCAAATACGGTAAAGGTAAATGCAGCCCCTATGTCATAACCAACACCTGTTGAAGTGTTTTGGAGGTTACCACCATAATACACATTGATCAATAGCAATGACATTTTGCTGAACAAAATTCAAACACCA
Source organism: Carex parvula (assembly GCA_025461045.1). Taxonomy (NCBI): domain Eukaryota; kingdom Viridiplantae; phylum Streptophyta; class Magnoliopsida; order Poales; family Cyperaceae; genus Carex; species Carex parvula. The sequence continues at coordinate 32,426 of JAJGRW010000839.1, forward strand.
AATTAACTCCAAATATTTTTCAATTTTACAACACTAAATATAAACAGATGAGTAAAAAAAACTCACAATAATAATCAGAAGATGATGCTGAGTACAATGGTGGTGGCGATCTGTTCATATGGCAACTCCTCTAAGAATTTGAGAAAACGGAAATAATGAAAGAAAGAAGAAAGAAGAGAGGTTCGGTTTGGCTGGGAAGAGAAGAAGAGAGGAGAAGGTGCGGATGGCTGGTTAAAACCCTAAACCTACCTACACCGATCCACAGGACCGGTGGAGGCATTTTTTAAGCTCCACCGATTCACAGGATCGGTGTAGGCTGTTTTCCGTGTGGTCGTGCGTGTAACTTGGTGTGGCTGTGCAAAACTGGCTCCACCGGTCCCTATGACCGGTGTAGGTTGGATTTTTTTTGCTCCACCGATCCTAGAGATCGGTGGAGGCTAGATTTCTAAATTTGAAACAGCAAAGGCTTGTTACGTTAAATGATTTTACAGTAATTCTATTTAAAAAAAAAAAAATCAGTCAGACTTTGAAGCCAACTACTTCATTGATGTTGGGTCACTTGAAAATATCGATTGGCCCATGCATTAAACTTCAATTGAAAAAATGTAAAAGTTGCTAGCATATATATGACAAAAGTCACACTTGCTTAATTTTCTGGGGCCTACATGTAATTGTTTCAGATCCAGGTTTAGGTCCCGGTGAGGGAGCAAAATGTGATATCTTCATTGGCCCATGTGTTGGAGAATAAAAAGATAAGAACAATCAATGTGGATGTAACATCTTTTGACCAACTGTCATGTAAAATTAGACTGTAGACTCTACCCTGATTTTCTCCCTTCTCCGCATCAGTCTTCGGAGTTTGGACGATTATTTTTACAACATGTTTTTATTTTTTTTGTTATTTCTGGAAAGTGTTATATTTTATAACAAATATTGTGGTCTAATAGCATACTCTTTTGTATTATTATTGTACAAAGTATAACTGTTTCTGTTTTGTAACGATAGAACTATTTTCTACCATTGGTTATTGGCAAAAAAAAAGAAAAAAGTCTTTTTTTTTGTGTTGGGAGAATAGCCGATATTTTTATTAAAACCCAAAAAAAAAAACAAATTATCAAATCTGCTCCCACTCCTAAGTTATAATTATTTCTACCATAACCGCCCGTGGGCTGGGCGGTCCACTTTTCCCACCAGACCGCCCAGCCACTGGGCGGTCCACTACCACGAGCTGACCGCCCAGCAGCTGGGCGGTCCGCTATAAACCCCTATAAAAGGGATTTTTCTCTCTCCAGATGAGCACAGTATTCATTCCTCCACACCAGAAATTTTCCAGAACCGAATGAGAGAATTTTGAGGCGATTTTGAGGCGATTGAGCACAGTAATTTCAGCACAGTAATTCGAGCACAGTAATTCCAGCACAGTAAGTCCAGCACAGTAATTCCAGCACAGTAATTCCAGCACAGTATTTCCAGAACAGTATTTCTAGAACAGTAATTCCAGAACAGTAATTTCAGAACAGAAATATGTTGGTTGCACTGTATGTGCGCGGGAAGTTTACCCGGGGTGCGGAGGGAGCACAGTACACTAAGGAAGCAGCATACGGCTTCGAGGTAAATGCAAATATCTCATTTGTTGAACTGAAGGGTATTGTGTATGAAAAGATCGGTGTGAACCCCAACCGGTGTGATATAGATTTAGCTACCCGGATTAACACAGTAAGAGGTGGTAGACCTTACTATACCCGGTATCCAATAACATATGAGTCGTTATGGAGGAGTGTTTACAACACTTTTGAGTCACAGGGGGTAATGGTAATGGACTTATATTCCAGGAGAGTTCAGCGTGAACCCGGGGTTGGAACATCTAGGGAAAATAGAGGTTATGATCACTCGAGTTATGACAACCCGCGTCACTCGAGTTATGACAGCTCGAGTTATGAGCACTCGGGGGTATGACAACCCCGCCACTCTAGTTATGAACCGCCCGTATCACCTGTTTATGAGAATTTTGTACCTGATTTTACCACCGATCTACCACCCCCACCACCTCCTCCTGAAACTCCAACCCAACCCAGATTTCCATCTGTACCACCATCAATACCTTTAGTGTCACCCATTGCTACCCGGAGAGACCTTGACCTTGATGCTGAGCTCGATGCCGTACCACAAAGAAATTTGGAAACAGGTGACGAATGGGAAGGGGATTGGAATTCTGATCACGAGTCAGAAGGTGATGGAGATTATTTACCTAAGGAAGACAGATTTCTGATTAGAGGTCGGACAGATAGGCATACGTGCCCCACATTCAACGATACCACTGCTTTTGAAGAGGCAGACATCTCATTTTTTGGGCAGCGTGTCAGGTACAGTCAAGAGCTTGCTCCGCAGCAGGTTTACACCAACATAGATGAACTTGTGAAGAAAATACATGAGGTCCATGTTCACGGCAACTGGGAGTGCCGAGAGGAAAAAAGGGACCGAAGAAGGTTGGTAATTGTTTGTAAAGACGGAGTGCATTGCCACTTCCGTCTATATGCAACCCCTGTGGGTAAGGGCGAGGCATGGATTATTAAGAAGTGTGAACCACCTCACACATGCAAGGCTGCGTCATCAAGGAAAGACCATGCAAATCTTACGGCTTCACTTATTGCCGATGTAATTGAGAATGACGTTAAGGATGACCCATCGATGAGCTTCAAGGAGGTCGGTAGAGCTGTCAGACGGGTTTACAAGCATGTCGTCCCAAAATACAACAGGTTGTGGAGAGGGCGTGAACTTGCAATTTGCCAAATGTTCGATAGCTGGCATGGTTCATACAACTTGCTTGCACCATTGCTGCAGGCCATAGCAAGTACAAATCCCGGCACTGTCTTTGAATGTTGGAATATAGGCGTACGGGATGTCGACAACGCGTTGCAATTCAAGGCCATAGCATGGGCGTTCGGTCCATGTATTCAAGCTGTGCCATACATTAGACCGGTCATCAGTGTGGATGCATGCTTCCTGTCTGGCCGTTACGACGGGAGACTGCTGATCGCATGTGCATATGATGCTGAAAACCAGTTGTTGCCTTTGGCCTTTGCAATTGTTGAGCAGGAGGACGGGGAAAAATGGGGATTTTTCATGAGGTTCGTAAGAAGACAAGTGGTTGGCGACCGGTTCTTTTGTGTCATATCAGACCAGCACAAAGGAATCAAATATGTTTTTGATCGCCCAGAAAGTGCAAGGCACAAAGTCATCATCAGAGTTTGCCTGATCTGGATCAGTCACAGCAGACGAAGTGGTAGCCTTACCAGTACACGGAACAAACTTATCGTCCGATGCTGGAGGCTCTGGATCAACTTTCTTCTTTTTCAAACCAAAGCCATAGGGGTTTTCCACAAAGTCATCGTCTGAAATTTCATACTGAACATGTCGTTTCTTCCATTCCTCCAGCTTACATTCTTACAATTAAAAAAATCACGACATATTTGACACTTGTATTTTTTTTCCTCATTTTTACCTCAATCACTAATTGACCCTCCTCTCGCTACGCCACGATCTCGGTTGCTCGCTTTCTTACCTCCACTGTTACTGTCCATACCTCAAAATCGCCTCAAAATTCTCTCATTCGGTTCTGGAAAATTTCTGGTGTGGAGGAAAGAATGCTGTGCTCATCTGGAGAGAGAAAAACCCCTTTTATAGGGTTTTATAGCGGACCGCCCAGCTGCTGGACGGTCAGCTCGTGGTAGTGGACCGCCCAGTGGCTGGGCGGTCTGGTGGGAAAAGTGGACCGCCCAGCCCACGGGCGGTTAGGGTAGAAATAATTATAACTTAGGAGTGGGAGCAGATTTGATAATTTGTTTTTTTTTTTTGGGTTTTAATAAAAATATCGGGGAGAATAGGAGCCGATTTTTTTATTCATAGCATTTAAAAAAATAAAAAAGTTCGTAACATTTCATTATTTTTTTTAATATTCAGAACTAACAAAATTGTAATGATCTGTTGAGACCATGGGCCAATGAATCCAACATAATTGTTTGTGAGTGAGTGAGGCCGAAATTTTTATATATACCATTTACAAAAATAAATAAACCAAATAACCACCGTTTTCTGACAATTCTAAATCTAGCACGGCCGCAGAATACTGGAGCGGACCCATATGAGGGGGACCGCAGAATGCCGGAGCGGACCCCCATATGGGTCCGCTATATGCCGGAGCGGACCCAGGGCCGCACTATGCCGGAGCGGACCCTGTTCTTTATAGCCCGAAAATAACAGCGAAATTTCATTTCACACTCTCACACCTTCTCTCTCCTGGGTTAGCTCTCTGATCTGTAAGTTTTTTCTCTCTTCTTTTAAATTTTTTATTTTTATTTCAGTAGATTAATAATTAATTTAGTTAATTTTTAATTGTAGGTATTTTCTGTATTGAATTGAAAAAATGGCTCTTATGGTATCCATCTACACTGGTGGGGATGTTTTAACAGGTCCTAATGGGGTTTACTATAGTATTGGACCTATTATTGTGATCCCGGTATTGCCGGGTACTAATTATGTGGGACTTAAATCAAATATATGTCAGAATTTGGAGTTGGATTAGGGTCAGTATGACCTTAAAATTGATGCCAAAATTAGCATGCCGACTAGTTCGGCACAAACCTGGTTCCAACTATTTCCAATTCAAAACGAGGGAGTCTGACAGGTATTGTACAACCAAACCATGAGTTTTTCTGGGGGTGCATATAAGATAATTGACCTATATATATGTGGAGGTTATTAGAGCTCGGCGTTCCAACCCAGTTATGAGGTTAATCCAGGATCGTAGTCGGGGTAACTCATCCGGTTCTAGTCCGTCCCCTGTCCAAATTGACCAACCATCCAATAGTCGGGCCCCAGTTCAGAGGGACCGACCCTCCAGTAGTCGGGCCTCCCGTCGGGCCCCATCCCAGACTGACCAGCCTTCATCTAGTCTGACCGCTCATTGGGGTCAAACTTGTGATCCGGATGAAACCGATAAAGAAGTGGATCCGGAAATACTAGAGGCAGAGGAAAATTGGGCTGATAGTGATCCTGAGGGTATGAGCGATCGGTCTGACGAGAAAGATACCGGGCCTGTGCTCGGAATATCAAGGACTTTCAAGATGGATCGCGGGTTTCGGATAATGGAGGGTTTCAGCACCCGATTCATGCTTTCAACGACACGTCAGGGTTTATGGAAGCAAATTCAGGTTTGTGAGTGAGGAGGGCAGAGTATGAGAATGAATTGTCTGAGGGTCAAACATATGACTCAAAAGAGGCAATGAAGAGCGTAATTGCCAGGTTTCACATCCTTTGCAACAAAGAGATAACGAATACGCACAGCGACGCACAAGAATTAGATTCAAGTACAAGGACAGTTACTGTGGGTGGTACATACTCGCAAAGGCCACCGGTTATGGAACACAATGGCGTGTCTCCAAGTGCCCAACACAACATTCATGCCACGCGGATGCGACAAGAACAGATCACGCCCAGTTGTCGGCTACCATGGTTGCCGAGTGTATATTCGCTCACATGAGGAACGATGTCGACTTGAGTATTCAAGCTGTCCGGATTGTTGTTGCTGAAAGGTACAACGGTCAGATACCGGCGTACAACAAACTGTGGCGTGGCCTTGAGTTGGCAATAGCCCGTCAATTTGGTAGTTGGGAGGGGTCATACTCTCTTGTAGTTCCATTGTTGGAGGCAATCAAAAGAAGCAACCCAGGTACTATATTGTTCCTTCATTTTTTACGTCATTTCATTACCAATCAAAAATTGAACTTATTTTTTTAAATTTATTGACAGAAACATTGTTTGAGGTGACCTCATATTCCACTGGTAGACCTGGACCATGGAAGTATTTTCATAGGGCGGCTTGGGCATTTGGACCGTGCATAGCTGCTTTTCAACATATCAGACCGGTCATCCGTTGATGCATGTTTCCTGTCAGGCCGGTATAAAGGTAACTAATTTGATTGTTTCCACTTTATTTATTTTAGTTGATTTCAGCTCTTACGAAATTAATTTGATTGTTTTACCACAGGCAAGCTGTTGATTGCAACCGGGTACGATGCTGAAAACCAGCTCCTCCTGTTGACTTTTTCATTGGTAGAATCAGAGAGTTATGACGATTGTGCGTGGTTCATGAAATGGTTGCGCCGTAATGTAATCCGCTCCAAATTCATGTGTGTCATCACTGATATGGAAAGGGTATCAAGAAGGTATTCAGACAAGATGATATGGGGTGGAATGAGGAGGATGAGGATCAATGTGTTCACCGTCTTTGTGCTACTCACATAGCCGAGAACATGAAGAAGAACGGTTGCAGTGATAAGGCAATCCATTTTTTTAGAATATGTGTGGCTAAGAGGAAGATGAGGAGATACGAGCAAGGAATGCAAGCAATGGGGCAGGCATGTGACATTGCCCTCAATTGGCTGGACGGTGTGGGTAAATATTTGGATCAAGATGAGAACGAGTGTCCCAAACCATGGAAGATATTCCAAGCACTGGACGGTGGTTACCGTTTGGGCATCATGACTACAAACAGGTCCGAGTCGCTTAATAATGTCTTCAGGTTCTCTCATAAGTTACCGGTTGCAGCAATAATTGAAGACACATTTTACAAATGTATGACATGGTTTGCGCAAAGGAGGGCCAAAGCAGAATGGAAAGCCAGTCAAGGTCAACAATTCTCGTGTCGTGTGCATCAGGTACTTTTATTTGTAGTTCTTTCTTCATAATTTTTAATGAACTTTGTTCAAAAAATCTGACTCTTCATTATTTTTTAATTTTTCGTAGCTGATCAACAAACGGTTCGAGAGGTCCGATAAAATAAAGACGCTGGGGGGCTTTGGAAACAACAACGAGTTCGAGGTAACCTCCACACAGGAGAGAGTTCACGCTTTCATACCTGACGATTCTGGCCGGTTTACCAAGGCCAATTACAAACACGGTAACTTGCACGTGCCAGAAGCCTCAATTGGAGAGAATACCGTGCTCTCATGTTCTGTCCGTGTGTCGTCTCCGAGGTATCGACCCTGGCGTCTTTGTAAGCCACTACTATCACATCCATACACTGATCAACACATGGAGCGCTCAATGGCATGTGTATGAAAATCAGTCGGAATGGCCTCAACACGATGGCCCGGTCCTTGTTCCAGAGGATAAAAATATTTATGTGGGCAGAAGACAGCACAACCGAATTCCGATGTGGATGGACGTTCTAAATAACATGAGAAGAGGACACCAAGCCGGCCGAGATACACAAGAAAGACAAAACAGAGCTGCTCGAGGTGCACGAGATTGAGAGTTAATGTTGCTTTTTAATTGTACTCGTAAAAATGTTATTTATTTTCGGTTAATTAGACGTATTTGTAATTTCTGATAACATTAGCATTGTTCTATTGTATGCTTCTTTATATGGCTCCTTGTTCTATTGTAATATTTATTTTGATCAAACAAACGACGAACAACAATTTCATATTAAACGACATTTCAAACAGAAGTAATTACACACAACTTCCAATACAAACTTCACATTTTTGATAAAAAATTCCAAAACAAAATCATAATTAACTTCAGATTAAAAAAAAAAAAAGAAAGGGGGCCGCTCCGGCATAGTGCGGCCCCGGGTCCGCTCCGGCATATAGCGGACCCATATAGGGGTTCGCTCCGGCATTCTGCGGTCTCCCTCATATGGGTCCGCTCCGGTATTCTGCGGCCGTGCTAGATTTAAAATTGTCAAAAAACGGTGGTTATTTGGTTTATTTATTTTAATAAAATGGTATATATAAAAATTTCGGTGAGTGAGGCACTCACCAGTAGAGTGGAAAAAACGTGCCGTGCAGTGCTGTGCCGTGACTAACATGCCGTGACTTTGGTTTCGTGCCGTGTCGTGCCGTGATCAAGTTAATTTTTCACGTGCCGTGCCGTGATCAAAATGTCAAGGGGTGGTCACGGCACGCGAATGGTCACGCCACGTGAGTCATACTGTGTCTAAACGTGCCGTGATCATACGTGACTCGCGTGACCATTTAATCATAATTTATGTTAGTTTATTCAAGATTCGCCATTAAATCAATATCTAATGATCCTAATTACACGTGACTTGCGTGACTACGTGCCGTGCCGTTTCAAAAGATGAGCACGACACGCGAATGGTCACGGCACGTAGCTGACACGCGTGCCGTGCCGTTCCATACCATAACTGTGCCGTTCCGTGACGGAACCGGCTCCGCCGTACCATTTTTCCTGCTCTACTCACCAGCTCTCTTAGTTTCTGGTTAATTGGGCTCATTACTTGTGAGACATTAGGATCCGTTACGGCCTTGCTAGTTTTGAACATTTTGCAAAAGTGATAATGTAATTTTTTTTAATGCTATGAATAAAAAAATGGGAAAAGAGAAGGGTTGCTTAAATAATTTATTTTCACCATTCATTCAACTAATGTAACAATTTGTGATTTTTTTTCAGCACCTCGATAAATGAATAGACAAATTAAATAATTGTAAGAGTGAGACCTACTAGCAATCCTCTGGGTCCAGATTCTCTAAAATAATTTAAAAATTGAGTTCAGATCCGGACCAGAATTTTGGCCAATTCGGTCCGAAATTGGACTGTTGAATTTACATAATCCTTTTAATATTTGTGCAAATTCTTATCAAACGATCTGAATCTAAACTCAAATTTGGAATTACTCTATAAGATCCAAATTCTCACTCTCTAGCACTTCGTTCATACTTCACCATCCTTCCCCTTTGCTAGCAGTCAGTTATCTCATTCTTTCTTTTTTTATTCTATTGTTTGTCCTTGTAGAAATAACCGACCGCTAGTGAACCATAAGTGAAAATTTTCTGACAATTAATATTACTTTCCTTTTATATAAATTAATAATAGTTTATTATTTTCTGAAAATTATTTCGGTAAATTTTACGAATAGTACACGATTTATTCTTGTATTATTTACAGAATTTTATTTTCTTTTTAAAAACATAACTATATTTTAGTATTTTTTATATCTATTATAAAAGATGAACAATTTTTTATCATATCGGTAATATATCCGTATCACGAATTGTAAAATTTCTAAATTTATAATTTATTAATATGCACTCAACTTATAAAACTTTATAAGCCACTGGCTAAAAGCCCGTAGGCAACGATAAAAATAACTTAAACATGAATCCAAGGTGTTCTTTTTTTATCAATCCCGAAAAATATATTATTAAAGGGACCGAGTTATTAAAAAATAGCGGCTCCACCTGGCATGTCAAGAATTAGTCCCCTTTGCAAAAGGGAAACAACAAAGAACATTGTGACATATTCACACTAAAATACTTCTATACTAAATTTAAAGCAAAATTGCAATTTTCTTGTGAGGCCCTCCATAAATTTCCTAATTTGACACTAGTCATAATACACTTCCAAAAAAATTTACACATTATGTCCCTTTCTAGCTGTTGCAAGTTGCAACGTGAGATTTTTTTTTTCTTTGAAGACATTGCAAATTAGAATATTTATTTTTTAAGGTTACAGTTGCTAAAAAAAATCATTTTGAACTATTTCAGACAGACGTAACCCTTGTACTCTTCTTTGGAAATAATGGCGAACAATCTCATTGCAACAGTGGCTACAAAAATGAGTTGCAATAATAAAAGGCAAAGAAATGCACATGGAGTGTGCGTTGTGTGTACACAAAGGGATCCATAATTGCCAGTGGATAGTGCCATGATTCTCTTCTAGGTGGTCTGATGTCTAAAGGCTGAAAAAGTGGGGAGAAACAGGCAAAAGAATCATGATTATTAGGGCTTTTACATAATTTAATAACACCGTATCAGTTATATAGAGTCGAACTAAGGTGTTCTTAAGCTCATCAAGCTCTTTTGTGAGCTTAATTCAAAAACCTATCGGATTAACATCAAATGACACATCCAAACTGTTGAAACCGTTCTACTTCACGAGTAATGTATTTACATGTCAAATTTATAATTTTTCAAACTAGTTTAGTATAATATCAAGCGGTAAAAAAATGATAAAAAATGAACTCATTAAAATTAACTTATAAATCATCTTTTTTTTAACCGCTTGATTTCATAGGAGGTTTTTAGGAGGAGAAAAGTATAGGTCCGATTTTGTATGTTCCATGAGCATCGGAGTTGTCCGATGTGATTTAAGATTCGTGCATATTCTGTTTTGAAATTAGTGTACACGAATTTTAAAGCGTATTGGATTTATTGGACAAACTCTGCGCTCTTTTAGGAGTTAGTATCCTCTGCAGTGTGTGACCGCATAAGGTAAGTTAAAGTAAAATATTTTAGACCTATTTAGAATTACTGAGAGTCTGTTTTAAAGTTTGTGCAAATTTAAATTAAACAATTCAAATCTAATTGATCAGTTACCTTACCTGCCCCGAATTTAGATTTTAGTTGGACCTTTTACTTGAAAATAATATCGTTAAAAAATTGGGAACTGTTTAGAGAAAATCACAATGCAAAAGTTTTTTTTTTTTTTTTTGGTTGAAAGTCCGATTGCATTCATCTAACGATTTACAAGATAATTATTACACATGTTTTCTTTGTTTAAAATAAGAAATATGAAAACCTATACATTGAGCTACTTGTAAAATCATCTAATTTTCTATGTCATAAAATAATAAATATGTGAAGCTAGAGAATGCGAATTGATCTATTCGCACCCGATTAGCAAGTAGGTGGGCCTTTCGATTTTCTTCTCTAAGAATGTAGACACAGAAGTAATATTTCGAGTTGCATGGCTGGCAGAGTACATTGTATCGAGCCCTTCCTTAAGGACGAAACGTCTTCTTCTTTCAAAAATCGACATCGCTCAGAGGAATGCGTAGTCGAGAGACATTGAATCAAACTGGACCGAGACAGTCACCACTCAGAGAGGAGGAAAAATATGACACTGAATCAAATCGGACCGGGACAGTCACCACTCAGCCGAGAAGACACTGAATCAAACTAGACCGGAAACTGAATCAACCGATCTAGAACAGTCACCACTCAGAGAGGTGGAAGAAGAAGAACGAGAGGAGGAAAGAGACAACTCTTTGCAATCTCGTCATTAGCAACAACTATAAAGACGCATATCTTATTCACATATATAGTTATAGTAGATACTATGAGGATGGAAACGAATACACAACATCCTCAGTCGAACCCGAAAAATAGAGACGGACGGGCGAGGCGATGAGCAACGGAACTCTTAAACAGAATCATCTACTCGAATAAAGCGAAACGAGCTGGACCGAATAGACGAGGAGAGATGGAAGCGAGGCGGAGCAGAGCAGCCGGAACTCACAAGTGGTGTTACGACTCTCAAAGCGGCAAACCTTGAATCATCTTCAGTATCGCTAATATTACCGAAGAGGCTTGCGGAGTTGACGAAGTACATGTTGCTTTTTTAGTCAAATGATTGGCTCCAAAAGTTTCTTACCGTCATCAATATTTCATAGAAATACATACTTTCTTTTACATTATTTTTTGGTAGAATTTTAATTTTCTCATATTGATTGCTAATCTGTTATAACACCATTACAGCTTCTCCATCACCGTAAATTTTTTATAGGGGTGTTCAGTTCGGTTCAGTCCAAATCAAATTAAAATAGCCAACCCAAAATTTTATTCGTTTTTCAAAAATCAGACCGAACCGAACTAAAATAGAATAAAAACCGAACCGATCAAACCGAAGTAATTTCAGTTTGTACAGTTGAACCGGAATTTGGTTTAATCATAAAAGTAAATATTTTTTGTTATTTTTTAATATTTTAAAGATTGATTCAAAAATCTTGTCTGGTTCGGTTTAATCGGTTTTAAACCAAACCAAGCAATATAATATTATGTCGTAATATTTGAATTGTTTTAAATATTTGGTTCGGACGGGTGATGTATTTAAAAATTTCCGGTCAGTTCGGTCTAACCGATTTTAAAATTTATAAACCTAACCAAACTATTAAATATGTTTAAAAAAAAAAACCAAACCGATCTCTCTAGATTCAATTTAAAACCGATTAAACCAGACCGATGAAAACCCCTAAATTTTTACGCAACAAAGTTACAGGAAAGATGCTAGGAAAATATCACAATTGGCATATTAGCAAGTCAAACATATCAAACTTAAACAACACTCAACAATTGTATCTTTGGTCTACAGTTTGATCTGATTTGTTTTGTCTTTGGCTCTGTGCTACATTGGCTTATTTAGGCCAATTTGGGACCACTTGAATTTGCTTCCATTGATTGCAACATTAGCCTTAGATTTCGCTTATTCCACACAATTTCTGGAACCTGTTTTATGGCATCCGGCTAAAGAACAGAATAGACTACCTTTTTTTTTTATTTTTTTCATTTGAACTTTATAACCACTCTGGTTAGCACCTTGATTTCATGTGGCAAGTATGAGATAGACCTCTGTGCACCTGCAGCTATGACATAGTATTTATTTTATTATTTGTTTGTTTATTTATTTATTTATTTTAGTATAATAATATAAGATATTTTTAAAATTATATTTGTATCTTATGTCGAATGACTATCCGCGTTACCGCGTATGATGCTTCATGCATGTTGCATTTAAACTTTCATGCAAAATAAACCTCTTATTCTCTTTTTCTTAACAGAGAAACATCATTTGCAGTTTCTTTGATTGTTAACAAACAAACTTTCCGAGACATCATATCAAACTTTTGGATTAAAAACACAGACGCATATGCTGAGACATCAGACATATCAAATGATCAATATAACTTTTGATTATATTTTTTAAAATATGTGGTAAGATGTTGGCCTTAATAATAATGTTTTATCAATACTTATGCAAAAGTTGCACTGATTTTTTGTTAATAAACAATATGATATTTAAGCAACAATTACGAAAATGGCTCAAAATTTTAAGTAAATCTAAAAATATTTTTTATCGACCATTCTTTATAGATTTTAGTTATTTTTTTCTATTTTATTTAATTAATTAATAAAATATATAGTTATCTGGAAACAAATAAATAGTAAATTTTGTAATTCAAATACGAAGTTTCTTGGAACCAAGATTACATGTTCCGCTCTAGACATTTCAACACTCTACAAATTCCTCTGCGCAATATTGTTTTCCGTATCAGAGCTACATAAGGCTCATCTTGGTCGTCTGAAATACGGACTAGAGTAACGATATTAGAAATTGTTTCAAGAAAGTTTGAATTTTTTTGAAAGCTTATTTCATGCATTTTACAGTTGAATAGGAATCGTCATGGAGCATTCTAATAGAAATCCATCAAGATGCTTGCGAAAATATATTTGTGAATTTCAGTTCTCATATTTACTCGTGTCATATCGGTATTTAACAAGGTTTGTGTTTTTAATTTTGTTAATTAATTTTTTTTAAAAAAACTTTGTTAATCAATACTTATATAAATAAAATGAATATTATAACATACATGTATATGGGTTTTTTGAGACAGGTACATGTGAACTAAACACTTCTTCATTTCCTACTAAAAAAGGTTTTTCAACGACAACCTTGCTCTTCAAATAATCTTTAAATAAAATTATTTTCTGGTATCATGTATCAGCTGCTTCGTTTGTTGTTTAAGATTGCACCATAACCTCGTGTTAAAATTTTACCAACTGCTTCAGTTACTGTTTTGTATTCTCCACCATCAGACACACTAGTGTTACAATTAGAGTTACCATCTGATATATTTTTAGCAACTTTTTTTGTTTCAATTTGGACCGATTCTACTATCTTACTGACTGTTTCAGAAACAACATGATATGCCGATGTTAATATCTCAGTGACCACTTCGATAATTGTCTTATAATCATTTGATAACATGATTGCTATGAAATTAATACTTTCATACATCATCCAGTTCCATATGAAAAAATAAAAATAAAAATTTCATAGATTATGTTAGTTACTAACACTTGACATATGAACTATTTACAATTGCATGATGATGTATAAATACTTGCAATACTTGATATTAATATTTTCAGACGTCATCCAGTGTCATTTGGAAAACAAATTAAATTGTGATAGAATATGTTAGGTACAAACACTTGACACATGAACTATTTACATACTTGTACCATATGTTCTATTTACACTGTGATAGAATATTCGTGGTTTTAGATTGAATTGTAAAAAATTAAAATTTGATATAATATGCTAGGTACAAATACTTGACACATGAACTATTCACACTTACATGACGAGGTATAAATACTTATAATTTTCTTATATTAATATTTTCAAACGTCATCCAATGCCATAAGAAAAAAATTAATGGAAATATGTTAGATACAAACACTTGATACATGAACTATTCACATTGCATGGCGAGATATGGATACTTGCAATATTTGACAATAATACTTTCAAACGTCATCTAAAGAAAAAAATATTGATATAATATGTTTGATACAAATACTTGATACATGAACTATTCAATTTTGCATAACGAGGTATTAATACGTGCAATAATTGATTTTAATACTTTCAGACATCATCCAGTGCCATATGGAAACAAAATTCAAATTTCATAGAATCTATTAGGTACAAACACTTGGCATATGAACTATTTACACTTGCATGTCGATGCATAAATACTTGCAATACTTGATATTATTATTTTCAAACATCATCCAGTGTCATATGAAAAAAAAAATGATAAAATATGTTAGGTACAAACATTTCAGACATGAATTATTTACACTTGCATTACAAGGTATGAATACTTGCACGACGAGGTATGAATACTTGCTCGACGTGATATGAATACTTACACGACAAGGTATTCACGACGAGGTATGAATACTTGCATGATGAGGTATGAATACTTGTGTGACGGACAACCCGAAAGTATGTCATCATGGATCTCATATGGAAAAAAAAATTGCGTAGAAGACGTTCATGGTTTTAGATTCACAAATTTTCTCACTAGAAGTATTGGCGAGATTGAACGGAAAAGATGGGTGTGTGTGTGTCCATTTTTGTTTTTTGAAATATTTGATATCTTAGGTATGAAAACTTGATATATTATATATTAACACTTGCGCATAGGTGTTCATATTTGCACGCGTCAGTTGTAAAATCTATTAAATATTAGACGGTCTCCCAAGTAGTTAGTAGTCCTCCAGTTAATGACCGGGGATGAATGAGAAAAATGAACTGAGAGATAGTTAGACGCTCCCAAAAAATTAATCAAATTATTAAATAAAGAAATTATTACAACAAATTACATGTTAATTAAGAAATAAAGTTGAGGTGTTTTGTTGTGAACATTTGGAGCCCAAAATTGTTACAACAAAAGTCGCCATGGATCCTCGGCGAGATATCGCTTAGGATTTACATTGCCAAGTTCCTTTTCTCTCTCTTATTTGATAATTTCAAAAACTAAAATAAGCTATACAACATTGGACGGACATTGAGAACGATAATAATGTTATACGGTATTTTAAGCTCTCGTTGTATTTTTTTTTTGGAAATTAAATAAGTAAAGTAGATAGCGTTTGGATAGAGTTTTTATTTCTATATATATTTTGTTGTAAATTTTTTAAAATGCACATACATGATGATATCCGGTCACGATGTACTGTCATTTGGAGAAGACTGAGAAGTCCCTGAACACTACAGTAAGGGCATCTACATCTCTGGTATTATTAGAGTTTCTAATAGGATGTGACAGTTTCTAATTCAATTTCAGAAATGTGGGAGAGTTTATAATATGATGTGGCAGTTTCTAATTCAGTTCCAAATGATTGACTCAAATTATTATTTTTTTTTAATTTATTACTGATGTGACTTAATAGAAACTCCAAATTTAATTTTAGAGATGTAGAGTTTAGAATCTTTTGATACCTTAATTTCTAAAAAGTAGTTAATAGTTATTTAGAAACTCATTTGAGTTGCTGGGATGTAGATGCTCTAAGTAAAAATGATGATAATTTTGTCTATCTCGACTGGATGAAAATTTGCTGTTTTTCTCCACAAAAAGCATGTTTGTGCTTTTTTCTCATCAAGAACATTCATTAGAAGACTCATTTGACAATTGTTATTTTCACAATCTTAACAATTGATTTAAAAAAAAGAAGGTAAAACTTATATATACTTATGTTATTGGACATATAAATAGCTTAACAAACAAATTTTATATAGTTAAGTATTATTTGATGATGCATTAATTGTTCGTTGAAATTTATAGTAATTTCATTTGATGTGCGAACATTATATACCAAATCTCATCATATATATTTTGCATTCATGATGTGTGCATAATATAGATCATGTTCGTAATATTAGACTTCAAATTTAAGCTTTATTTTTAAAATTTATCAAAATTGTGAACCCTCGTTTATTATAATGCTGCAACTGCGGTTGTCGTTAACGCATACAGTTTTTTTTGTAAATTATTTCATTCTTGGTTAGTTAATATAAAGCAAGTTTAATGTTACAATGCATTTGCATAGATTTATATCTAATTTTTTGTATGCATTTTATAATCAAACTAGACATATTCATAATCAATTAATATTGTACAAAAAAACATGTAAAGAATATTATTTAGAATATTTAGGTGGTGTAAATTATTTTCTCTATATATTATAAAATACTTGTTGATTTCCCATGTTTACACTTTACTAAAAGAAAAAGAAACCGCGAGGATCAAGCCCCATCGTTCTCCCAAGACTCCTTCCAAAGCAAAAAAGCAAGAATAAGAGCAAGTTCGATTAAAGAAAAGAGAACCCCACAAAAAAGAACCAGCACACAATTCCAGCAATTCTCTCATCAAACAAACAGAGTACCCTGTTTTGCCTGAACCTTTCTCCCTCTCTGAATCAGACATGAGCTCCTCCTCTTCTACTCTCACACTACAACCCACAGATGTTCCCCTCTGTTCCCCTCTCACCTCACCTCCTAACCCTAAACACTGCAATTCAAAACTGTTCAAGAAATCATGGTACCAAAGAACTATTGAGTTGATAGTTCTCCTATGGAAACCCGTAACATCATCCCGACCGCCACCGTCACAGCCGGTAACATCAAAATCTGGTGCCGACCCGCATTGCGAGAAACCGAAACTAAGGAAATGCTCTTCTCTGAAAGCGGCCACTTCCTTCACTCGAGTGTGCCTGTGCGCACCTATATCGGCCTATAGCGAGCTTTTCCAACCCGACATGCCGCCTAGGCGGAGCTATAGCTATCCCAGGTCAAAGTCTTACACGCAATCAGACCGAGCCGAGAAATTCAGCGAAGGTCGGCCTTCGGTGAGTTATACGCAAAACCAGAGGAAGATTTTCAGGGGAAAATCACTGAGCGACGATGTGACAATGAGGCGATTTGTTATAGAGGAGGCGATGGTGATTCAGCAGAAACGCCGAACCAATCAGATGGAATTCGTAAGAAAAAGAAATGCTATGAAGAGGAAGAGGCGCCTCGGGCCCAGCCCGCTCAGTAAAATGTCGATTGCTGAGGAAGAATTGTAGAAAATTTTGGATCAAATTGATGAGGTATTTTTCACCTCTGTAAGGCCAAGGGGAGAATGGCTCCAAATTCAAAAATCCTACCGCTACCGTTTCTGACTTGGATGTGAATATTTGGGTTGAGAATAGAGATGATGGTTGTTGGAATTTCACATTTCAAAGATTACAACCTTGATTTTTCTTTCTTCTTTTTTGTTTTTATTTTTTTTACGGGATCTTTTTGTATTATGTAGATGGTTCAACTATCTTTTTCTTTTTCTAGCATATATTAGCCACTATTCCTTTTCTCTGTTTTTTTTTTTTTGAAAATTTGACAGTGGCTGTCAAATGTATTTGGAATAAGTAAGTAAATTACATCCCGCCACAGTATGTCATATATTCCTTTTCTCTTGATGGAAGCTTTTCAACGGTTTGCTCTTACGCTTTGACTACTGCCTCATTTCGGTCTCCTTTTATTAGAAGATATATTCAAATAAATTTGAAAATTGAATGGAGGCATTAAAGGCGATTAAAGAGGATTCATATGCTGTGCAAGATTCCCGTGAGAACTGAGAAACACCATTATTGAGAAACACCATTATTGTCAGCAATAAGAACATTTGACCCCACGATAGAGCGCATGTTTTTTTAATAAAAAAAATTAAAAAAAAATGACATAGGATTATATCCTTTGGATACTTTTAGTTTGTTTGATCTAAATTACAACCGTCACTAAACTAAATTAAAAAGATAGCTTCTAAAGAAATTTCTTTTCATATCTTCTTGGTTATTTTGCTTGAACTTTTTCGTTTACCCAATTTAACACAATTATGCAAAATTTAAAAAGTACCATATATACCGATTTCATAAAGAAAAATATATTTCAATTACCTATATGTTAAGTGAAATTTTATAATTATTAACATTTGTGTTTTGTTGTGAAGTATAGCTTTTGTATTCATTTATGAAGATTTTATTACATCTTTATCATTAATATATACATATGTTGGTACAAAGATGAAGATATAAAGCATTGGCGCACATAAATTATGGGTATGGAATTTTCAGGGGAAAAATAAATGGGAGACAAAGTGGAAGAGGAATTAATAAACAATTGTACTTCTAACCAATAAATATTCAAAGGTGATTTTAAGAAGCTTTAAATCCTCTTTAGAGCTGGTAAAGAGGAAGTTAATAACAAACCTAGTCTAAGATTGGGCCCACTATATAAGGTCTCCAGCCTGGCCCATCATCTGTTCTGAAATAGTTTTTTACTTTTAAAAAGTGGGGGCTTTTTCTTTATATGCTTTCATGTTTGCAACTGTTCATTTTCTATTCTTTTGTAGACAAACTACAGAAAAAACAACTACCATATGCCGGAAACGGTCTCTATGTACCGTAATCAAAGGTAAAATAGTATTTGCATAGAAAATAAATGAAATATGAGACACTTTTTCTCTGTTTTTTAGGGGTATGTTAGGATCGTGCAAGAATTAGTGAGATTTTTGGGTAAGTGGTTGAGAATAGTGCTAACTCAAGTGGCTTGAGAATAGTGTTAACCCAAGTGAGTTGATAATAGTATAAATGTTGTTTGGATTGAGTATTTGAAATAGTGATGGAGGGAATGAATAAACTAATAATTTATTTGTTTTTCTTTTCAACTAACTCTAATATTTGTTTTTTTTCTTCTTCTTGGTGCTGGAACAAGACTGATACCATGTCAAGGTGGACTAGTACAAGGTATTAGAGCTAGCAACCATGTCAATTTTTATGAAAATATTGATGCAATCATGTAAGCAAACCTAATCAACGAAAGAGGAAATAGAGCATAATTATATATTTCAGAAAAGGTTTGAACGTCTTCAAAAACAATGCGACAACACCATTTTTAACTAATACAAGTATAGTCCATACGCATTACACAAATAGTAGCACCATACATACCTACATTACACATAGAGTAGCACAATACATACCTAATTTATGGAAATAATAGTACAATTAAGTCCCAAAGTAATAGTACAAGAGATATCCTTTTATGTCAAAGTACTTCAGCCCTCACACATTGTCATCATCAATTCATACCAGGGATATTTTTTAGTGTCAAAGTTCTTCAGCCGGACCAGCTCTTTCTGCGTAGAAGTAAAATGGATTTATGGTATTGAAAATAAAGTACATTAACAAGTGAATGAATGAACAATTAAAATAAATTAGGAAATATGATTCCGTACCTAAATCATCTCCTCAAGAACTTCGGGAGATGGTGGTACTACAACATGGTTTTCATAGTCCCAGCTCCAACCAATTTTTGTGGCCAGCTCTCTGAAAATATTGAACTCTTTCTTCAATGTTATAAGCCTATTGTGTAGAAGATCTTGGGTCCGTATGATTCCTTTGGACTTGGCAGAAAACAATGCATGAACTTGATGCATTTCATGTTTGGTGAAATTAAGATCTCTATCTACTCCTAGTTACACTTGTTGCACCGAGAAGAACAATTAACAAGTGAATGAATGAACAATTAAAATAAATTAAGAAATATGATTCCGTACCTAAATCATCTCCTCAAGAACTTCGGGAGATGGTGACACTACAACATGGTTTTCATAGTCCCAGCTCCAACCAATTTTTGTGGCTAGCTCTCTGAAAATATTGAACTCTTTCTTCAATGTTATAAGCCTATTGTGTAGAAGATCTTGGGTCCGTATGATTCCTTTGGACTTGGCAGAAAACAATGCATGAACTTGATGCATTTCATGTTTGGTGAAATTAAGATCTCTATCTACTCCTAGTTACACTTGTTGCACCGAGAAGACAATCTTGGCGTTGATTTCAACAATTTCGCCGCAGAGAGTCGGAGATTTGCGCCGGCGAGATTTTCTATCGGAAAGAGTTGTTCTGTGGAGATGGAAAGAGAAAGAGCAGTTGAGACACTACAGCAAAATTGAGCATCAGCGACCGGTATCAGCGGCCCTGCGCCGCCCCTCAACTTCTCTTTCTCTCTCTCCGCAACCTACGCACCAGGCGGCCCGCGGCTAGCTCCTTCTCCACCTCCTTCTCTCCAGGTGCGCGACTCCGGAGCGCACTCCTTCTCCGCCTCCTTCTCTCCAGGCGCGCAACTCCGGAGCGCACTCCTTCTCCGCCTCCTTCTCTCCAGGCGCGCGACTCCTAATCGATCCGCGACGCTCCTCTCTTCTGGCCGTGAGGCGAGGAGGTACCTTGGTGCCGGCCGATATCTTGCCTTTGTGATTCCTCCTTTCGGGTAATTAAAGCACATCCTTTTTATTTGATTTTTGTGAGAATGTGATTCGATTTAGGGAAAATTTGATCGTCTCACACGAGTTGTTGATTTTCTCGGTGAGACGGTGACATCGGGTTGTGCAGTTGCCTTTCTTGGGTTTTTGCTTGCGGGTGTGCCTCTGTGTCAATTTCTGTTTTCCTTTTCCATGTATGCTGACTACTGGTACACCCCGACTTGCTTGATTTCTGGTGCCTTGGTATGCCTTGTGCCGGGCCCCTTTGATTCCCTTGTTCCTGTCGTTGCTGGTTTTCTGGTTCTGGCTTGTTTCTGGCTTTGCTGGTTTTTACTGGCACCGTACCAGTTGCTGGTTTTCTGTCGTTGCTGGTTTTTCCTGTCGTTACCCCTTTTTCCTTGGTTTTTCTTGTGTGTGCCAAGCCTATTTGAACTGACAGGGACCAATTTGTAAAAATTTAAATATTGAGGGTTAATTTGCAAATGTTAGGTCGTGCAACTGATGCCCTTCAAGCCCTTCTAAAAGTAAGTTAGAATGAAATTTGTAGTTCTGTACAACCATTTATTTTAGGTAAGACAACAGTTTTTAAAATTTGCAGAAGATTTATAAAAGCATATTTGATTATCTACTGTTTTATGTTTTTTTGAATTAAACAGGGACAGCAGGTGTATGGAGGATATCAGCAATTGAAGAAGAAGGGGGTTGGAAAGACCGTACCACTGTCGAAGATATGGATCTGGCTGTTCGGGTACAATTTTTATTTTATTTTGATAAAAAAAGTCCGTAGGCTATCACTTAACTCAAAATTTATAGTACCAGTACCAGTACCATACTGGTACTGATCTTCTTGTTTGACCCAACACTTTTAATACTCAACCCAAATCTGATAGGATATGTATACTTTGTTAAATGGTACTCAGCTTAATTTTTGTATTTGAGACCAAAAACTCCTCTTTACTAGTTACCAGGGTTATCTGATACTGATGAGCACCTAATTTCAGGGAGAGGTGGCCCAATCTGTCAATGAGCAGTGAGGCCTCAAAAAAGTGAATATGTTATCTACTTTTGTGGCTACAGCGAGGTACAAAGTTTATGTATCTCTGTATTTTTTAGTTTTAATTAGCTATTCCTGTACTCTTTGTTGTGTGTTGTGCAATTAGCTGGAATTAAGTTATGGCCTTCAATTTTTTGATAATTATGTTTATACCCCTGACAACCAAAGTTCAATGATTGTAAAAAACTTAAAGCGTCATTTTGTTGCTTAATTTGAGCTGTCACCTCAGCCTTTTGTTTTCCCTTCTATTGTATATCTTTGATGATTTACTAAGTTATTGCTGATTTACTAAGTTGGTCATTGTAGGATTGGTTAAATCACCTGTGTCAGCTACTCTAGCCACAAATTGGGTCTCTAGGCTTTTTGTTACTTGGAGCATTTTATACAACTATCCTGAGGTATGATTTCCTGTTAAAATCAAGCTAAGAAAAAAAAAATACAAACTCAATGATGAAATTCTCTTTTCTGATTGGCTTATGTACCTTTTGGTTGTATAGACAAGGACTCATGTTCTGGTTAACTTCTCCTTTGATTATTACTTTGCATCAATTGGTGTACTTGGAATCTATCTCCCAGGTTCGTTTCTAATATTGTATTTATATTTGATAGATAGAGTCTCCAGCTTTATCATGTTCTATTTTGTATTGTGATTCTTGCATTCTTTTATATTTATATAGGTGCCCGCACATGTACACGTATATGCTTGGGCAAAGAAAGAAGGATCTCTCCAAATTAAAGGCAGCATAAACATTATTTCATATAGTAACTTGGTTGTATGTGGACTTGATTAAAATTCGCATGTTTTAAGTCTTAGTAGGGAAATATTAATACTTGGAGTAAACTCGAAATCCCAAGGTTTGCTGTATTTGAGGAGAATTTGATGTCATTACAAATCTGTACTATTTTTAAGATAAATTAGAAGAGCATAAAAAACCTTAGCTAAGACTCAAAGCTGACTTCATAATTGAAAATTCAAATGAGATAATTAGCCAAAATATCAAACTTAAATGGTGCAAATTTAAATAATAAAAAATATTATAAAAATCTGATAGAAGACTTTCAGCGACCGGTATTAAGTATCAGCGACCGTTATATTTGGTCGCAGATACCTTTTGCTGACGTCAGAAAAAAACAACAGCGACCAAAAAAAAGTGGTCGCAAAAACAGTATCAGCGACCGGGTGACGTCATTCAGCGACCGGTGACGTCATCAGAGGAGTATCAGCGACAAGGCTTACAGCGACCGGAGTTTCAGCGACCGTTTTTGACTTTCAGCGACCGTATCAAGTATCAGCGGCCGGCGACCACACTATCAGCGACCGGAATACCGGTCGCTGATAGTGCTTTTTGCTGTAGTGAGAAATGAATAAAAAAAGGCATGAAAGTATATTTTTTATTTGTTTCGCTAACTCCAGCATTCCCAAATTTGCTAAACCATCTTTTGATTGGAATAGCGGAACAACGTTGTTCCCGTGCTGTTCTCATTTCCTATTTTACGTTTGGATCACAGTTCTTAAAGAATAGTGGAGCTATTCCTGGGTTAGAGCTAATCCAGCCCAATCCAAACGCACCCTAGGTAAGAAAGATTAAATTTCGATTTTTTTTTTACATCAAGCATAAAATTGAAGTTTTAACGAGGGAAATTTAACAATTTGTGTCATCCTAAGCATGACGAAAAAAAAAAAGTAATCAGGCGCAAGCCTGCCTAGTGTTCAATCTCCGTATACCAGAAAAAAAAATAGAAAGATAGAAAGAAAAAAAAAAAAGTACAGCAATATTTATTCTGCAACTGTTAATTATGAAACAGAGAAGCATTTCTATTAACTTGGGGCACATCCAAGCAGGCCTTCTCTATGCAATGCCTTCACTTTATTCAGAGAGTAGAGTGGATCATTATTTAAGAGGAGCAAGGGTTTCTAAATGGCATCAGATTGAAATCCGTCTGATACCTGATCTAAACCGTTTGATATGTTAAAATTCATACAAGCGGATTCACTAATCTCAACCGTTTCGTAAACATAATCCGTTCGCACGTTTTCAATGCAGATCAGACAGCTTAGAACAGACCAGTGTAACAAAATGTGGTCTATGTGACTGCATAAGCGTATTCAGTTGTAATCCACAGAGAAATCTGTATGCAATCAATATATGTGGTTCCGCATAATCGGTCGCATATTACTGCATGCTTGTTTATATACATATGAATTCTCATTTTAAAATTAACAAATATAAGTTCGTATAAAATCTGCATATGCGGCCGCATATTTCATATGTATAGAAACCGCATTTAAAAACATTAGAACAGACAAATTTTGGTTGATGCTCATCAGATCCCTCCTCTTCTTTTAGATTTTTAACCGCATATGAGTTGGGTTCGACTATTCTACTATAATTGGGCCTCGGCACAAAATTCTATTTCAGAGCAGGAATTTTGAGATTAGATCATCATGCATAATTCCTGCTATGCTCAAATAACTCTAACAGCTAGTACAAAGAATAAACCAAGCACGTTCTATTGCACGATGCGGTAATATTTTTGTAGTAAGGCATGTACCATATTTCGTGGATATGCATGTATGGACTATAATATATATTTATATATTCAAATTTGGAAAATTGCCGATTTAAGATATCATGTAGTGTTTGGTAGCTTCCTATTCATTTGAACATCGGATTTTTCAGACATTATATTGATCGGAGCTAGAGTTTTACGGCAAGCCTCCACAGTAAAACGGTGCCCATTTAAGCTGAAAAAAATTGGAAAAATCGAAATAGCTCTACGCTTCAAAAAGTTAAAACTACTAAGAAAAGAAAACATTCTTCAAATATATGCGGACACAATATTATTACCGTAGTAAGTAGAAATTTTATGCACGCTGAAGAATTGAAGAGAATTTTGCTTCAAAACAAACTTTATTAACACTCAATGATATGCAGTAATCTATTGCGTTAAAATTAACCAAAATACTGCATTACTACAGCAACTAAAGGAAAAGGCAAGGCAGTCAAGGCTCAGGTTGCAAATTCTCACATTCCGTTCGTATCGACTGAAAGAGAACCGAAGAGAGGTATCTTTCACCAAAGCTCGGGAAAACCACCTGAAAAATAAAAATAAAAAGATAACCAAGCTTACATAACTAACATATTTGATTCATGTATCTACGGAAGCTGATATTTTATGAATATGTGGCCAAATGTGATCTACAACTTTTAGGGGAAACAAAAGATATCACCATTTACAATCTCTCTCTCTCTCTCTCTCGCATGGTCCACGAGAGATATATCTCATCTATCACGGCTATCCTGATATTTCAAGATTGTATAGCTAGAACAACAAAAATCAAATTCCATGTTGGATTGAGAAGGAATTGGAACATTTCTACTTACAGCAATAAGTTTTCCGGCATTTTCTGGTCTTTTTGCAACCTTTACAGCTGCCGCAGCCGCAGCTCCAGATGAAATCCCAACCTAAATGAAAAAAACATACTCATGCATGTAACTAAAGGATAAACACAAAATTAATTTACTGAAACTTGAGTATTGGTCTCTTCTGGTACAGGTGTGACCCCTCATCAACCAAATTTTGAGTATTGGCTAAGCTTAATTGATTAGAATGAACAAAAAAAAAAATAATGATCATGCTCGGCTAATGTTAATTACATTTACAGCAGATCATTCTCCACATATTTTAAAGATAATTGAATATTAGGTATATGTCTTCCGAAAGGCAATTGTCGAAATTAAATATATCTGAAATAAATAGTGGGTATGGCTTAGATTTTATTTGTAATATGTTGTACAGACTTTGCAACCTAGTTTTAATAATAGAAATTGGTGACAACTTTACCACATTTTCAATAAAAAATACACTTGCTACAAGAGAAAATATTCCATTCAAGTACAGCTGTCCATTTTTGCCAGTATCATCCTATTATTTTTGTTAGAAATGAATAAACACAGATTTAACTACATGGTGAAATAAAAACGCACCAACAATCCTTCCTGCAGAGGCAATTGCTTTGCCATTTCTACAGCCTCGTCGCTAGATATCTATAACATGTTTACAACAACAACAACAACCAAGCCTTTAGTCCCAAACAAGTTGGGGTAGGCTATACTATAACATGTTTGAAGAACAAAAATAAGAATAAATGGATAAAAAAGAAACTATACACAATTTCATCAACAACAGTTGATCTAAAGAGTTTGTACACAAACCTCCACAATTTCATCAACAAATTCCATGTTTAAGTTCTTTGGTACGAACCCGGCCCCAACTCCTTGAATCTTGTGTGGACCTAAGATAATTGAAGGAAAATTAAATGAAAAGAGACTACTATGAGGAAAACTTGGACAAATAATTCAACGAAAAGCAAAAATAAAGAAAAAAAAAACTATTTTAGTACCAGGTTTGCCGCCACTTAGTATGTTACTCTCAGTTGGCTCAATTCCAATTACCTGATAAAAAAGAAATCAATTCAGAAAGCCTTAATCAGATAGATATATCGTAAAGGTGCACCTATACTACCAGACAAATCATATAAGAATCAATTCTTATCCCTGTTAACTTCGGGCTTTATTTTTATATTTATTTTTATTTTGGTGTTTAGTTGCATGTATTGCTCCCTTCTCGGCTTGCTACTTCTATTTATCATTAAAATATGGTACGATAATCAGATGACATGATATCCTCTATGTACAAAATATGGACCTTTATTTTGGGATTCTTCTCCTTCAGGTACTGACCAACACCAGAAATTGTACCACCAGTACCGATACCGGCAATAAATATGTCAACTTTCCCACATGTATCTTCCCAGATTTCAGGTCCTGTTGTTTCATAGTGAATCTGTTAGAAACCAAAACAAACAAACCTAATTAGATAGATCTTCAGAGACAATATGGAAACATTTCATAAAAAAAAAAATATTATTAGCAAATCTAGGCTTCTAACCTTAGGGTTAGCTGGGTTTTCAAATTGCTGGAGCATGTAAGCACCGGGGGTGTTTCTAACAATCTGTTTGGCCTTTTCAACAGCTCCTATCATGCCCTTGGCCGAATCAGTGAGTACAAGCTCGGCACCAAAAGCCCTGAATAGAACTCTTCTCTCTATACTCATTGAGGCTGGCATTGTTAAAATCAATTTGTATCCTTTCGCAGCTGTTATGAATGCAAGTCCAATTCCTGTATTTCCGCTGGTAGGCTCCACCAGTGTAGTCTGCAGTATTTAGTGTAACTAGTTTCATGAAATAACCTTTTCGGTGAAGCACACATGACATATTGATATACTCTAAACAGCATCCAACATTGTGATCACCAAATTAATTAAATTAAAAGTTCCCTAGAACTACTTTCGGAGTTCTGCAAAGGAGGGCAGTGATCGTTAACTTGTTGTGTTTGCAAAATATTACCAAGTTAGTTTTCACTTGCAAAACAATATTGGATTTAGTAGAACAAATAAGAAAGTCAGGTTTTATGTGCAGGGGGGGAATCATAGGGAATCTGCAAAATGCTACAAAAATCAAGCCAATGTATATACAATCTGAGAACTCTTATACCAAAACTGGTAGTGAACTAATCAGTGATAGTAAATGAAAGCAAAACACCTTGAGGAAAGCCGTACAGGTTGGGTTATGACGACAGTCCAGGCTTTTCTATTAGCAGTCTATATTATCAACATATCATGTCTGTAAAAAATGATGAGATTTGACGCTTGTTTCACCGTAAATTTACTTTTCAATTTTCAATTATAATTGAATTCTTTTTTTCCTAAAAAAACTATTGTCAAGATTGTCAAAATAACCATTGTCAGGTGATTCCTCTTTAAATATTTTGCAACAAGGAACCTTAGAATCAGACTATGTGAGAAATAATGAATTTCAATTACTAAACTATAATGTGTAAGGTTAATGAAATAACAAGTATAGTGCAAAAGGCCCTTTTTTTTTCCTTCTTTTGAAAATTGTACCCAGCATTTTATTAAATTAGCAAAAAGCACCAAAGCTCTTTACTACTGAAACATAAATATCAGCATTTCATGATCTACCCAATAGTCAGGTGACTCAGGTGCTACTTTGAAATATGAGAAATGCTGGATACCATGTGCAAACACACAAAATATTGCAAGAATGTCTACACATCCTAAGAAAATCATCCAAAAAATAAAAACAAAATCCTATTACCGTTCCAGGGGATATAAGACCTTTTGCTTCAGCATCAGAAATCATACTATATCCTATCCTGAAAGAGAATAAGAAGTAAACATAATAAAAAAATGTATCATGAAAAAAGTTCTGTACCAATTGGTCACATCAGAATGTTGTCAATAGATTATGCCTCCAACAAGATTTAACAAACACAATAGTACAGTTGGTAGGAGCTCCTTTGTTTTGTGTTAACTTGATTAAATCAAACTGAGGAAGCGGGTGTCATAACTGTTCTTACCTATCTTTTACACTACAACAGGGCTCCATAATCTCAAGCTTAGCTGCAATATGTGCCACACAGCCTTCCACAATGTTGTTTAGGTACACCATTGGTGTCTTTCCTATAAGCTGAGTAGAGAAAATATTACTACAGTTTTCTAGATTTCAGTGACTAAAAATATCAAACTGCATATTAGTTCATTTCAATTACTTAAAGATGGTAAACAGTATCAATTTTAGTAATAAGAAAAATATAACCTTTATAAATCCTACTGATAGTATGAGCAGATATTATTAGCTGTGAAAAGTGAGATAGTAAGTATACAAGATAAAAATAACAATGGTTCCATGATAGCACATAGCCACATAGCCAGAGGGTGTACAGGCCAATTTACACCAAAATAATACTCCAAAAGCAATTTTAGTGGAAAAGCTCAAAATAATACTCTCTTTCAGCAGGGTGTTCAGTTCCTCTGAATTCAATTCAAATCTCAATAATTAGCTTGCATCAATCATAAGTTAGAATTGAAATAACCTGTGAGACATCTTTTGCGATTTTGAGGTCTTCGATAGTCGTGGGACCGGATTTCGCCGAAACAGCTTCACAACAAATTCTCAATCGACTCAGAGAAGTGCACGGAGAAGAAACCCTAGCATTACTGGTAAATACGAGGGAAGGTTTGCTAATGGCGAGAAATCGAGGAGACGAGAGGAGAATCGATTGGTTGGATATGGATATCGGCTTGCTCGAGAGAGACGAAGCCATGGCCATTGTAATTACGCTAATGGTTATCACTTATCAGTGGAGGTCGATGGAAGTGTTTTGGAAAGTAGAGTAGACTATAAAGACTTGTCTGTCAACGAAAAGTCTTCGGACAACGGTGGCCCCGAGCAAATTGGGAATTCATATCACCGACGGTACCGTAAAAGGAAATCTTTTACAATTACTTGATCTGGACCGTTCTTTTTAACTTGGCACGAATCTCGAAGCCCAATAATACTGCCCCCTCAGTCAGCCCGAATCCCAAACCGGCTTGAGAGTTAATCTCAAACCGTAAATAGCTAATTGTAAAAGGGCATCTTTTACGGTACCGTCGAGGATATGGATCCGCAAATTGGATGGCAAAGCCGAAGATAAGAATATTAATTTTGTTATAAGCAATTCTCTCCGTTTCATTCAAAACAGGAAACTTCGGACAATTTTGTTTCGTCGGAATCTGGGCGCTTTTGTGGGGGTCGTACAGAACTGGAGAGGTTCTACACTCTAAAACTGCGGAAGAAATTAAATATTGATGAAATGATTTTGACATAATTTGTTAACAAATGTGTGCCCGATGATTTGACATAATGTATTAATGTAATTGAGCCCGGATCAGGCCCGTCTGACCCCCCGGAAGTACTTGGGCTGAGCCCATTAGACTGTAGTACATTGACGGTGCCTCATGATGAACGGTCCAAATTTGTGCGACGAGGTGCGAATATCTACCTTCCCGTAAAAAGAAGTTGAGAAATTTAGATATGAGGACTGAGGAGGGTTCAACTGTACCATATTTTGTGCTTCAAATTCGTTTTAAATCTTGAACTGCTTATTTCATTTCAGATGAACGGCTCAGATTTTTCTCTGCCTCTGACTCTTTGTTTCCAAAAATATGTTCTTTCCTTTCCTCTCCAGTGAACAAAATAGGTAGTATTTCCAATGCTAGGAGGTCGCTTCCAATTCCCTCCGATTCTCTCTTGTCAACGAAATAGCCATGCCTCGTTCTCCTTCTCACAATGAAGAAATTAACTTTTATTTTCTCTAGTGAACGAAATCACCACTGCAATTGCTCCCTCCGCCATGCCTACTAGCGAACCAGCCATGCCTTCAACCTCTGTCGAAGCCTCATCACCACTATCTTCATTCTCTGATGTAATCTTCTTTCTTTAAGTTCCTATTTAATTTCTTTCAATATGCAAGATAACGAAATTCAAATATCAATCAAACGCTGAAATATGATTAGTTCTGAGAGACTAGGCAGTAGGCACATACATGACTTGCGAGCGAAAAAAACAAGCGGCTGTTATGGAGGATGCACATACAGAAGACTAGAGAATGTGTGTTCATTTTTGAACATATATGACTTGTGGTTATTTTGGAATATGTATAACTGTGGTTATTTTGGAACTTTTATTAGATATTTTTCTTATTATTTGACATTTCTAAACATGTATGAGTTGTGGTAGACTAGGCAGTAGGCACATACATGACTTGCGAGCCAAGAAAACAAGCAGCTGTTATAGAGGATGCACATACAGAAGACTAAAGACTGTGTGGTCATTTTTGAACATGTATGACTTGTGGTTATTTTGGAATATGTATAACTTGTGGTTATTTTGGAACTTTTATTAGATATTTTTGTTATTATTTGACATTTATAAACATGTATGAGTTGTGGTATCTTTTAGTTTATTTCAAATTTGTGGACAAAAAAGTATGTTCTCAGCTTTCAGTGTTTATTCATTGTGATGCGTAATGTTCTCAGCTTTCAGTTTTATTTGACATGTATGAGTTGTATTAGGACAAAAAAATATGTTAACACTTTTCAATTCATTTATGTAAATTTTTTGTTGTCAGATGGATTGTGCGCGATTATTACAAATTTCAGTTGGAATTGGTTGTAGGCTGAAAATAAAGGATCCTTTGTTAAATGAATTTAAAGCTGATCAGTAGCAAAACCTTTGTTAAATGAATTCAAACCTTTATTTATTTATTTTTGCTAAATTTGGCTGTCCTTTTCTTAGTATCGGATGGCCTATACTAGCTTCAGTATTTTTTTGTAACTATTTTTCAGTTTACCCTTACTGGTTTTTTTAATGCCACATTGTCCTTTAGTTATAACGGACACAATCAATGCACAAAAAGCTGACAAAATGAGCGTGGATTACAAACAATGCAATAACAAAAAGGGATAAATTCAATTTCAAAATCTCTATTCAATCATCATGCTTACAAAAGATAATTATCTAAATCTCAACATAACTAAAAAGCAATTTACAATAAAAAAATAGTAGTCCCTAATTTACTAGTTTCCACCCACAACACTGCTTGTATGACCTATACTTGTCAGTGCTTTGATGCCCTCTATTCAAGTCCAAAAAAAAATTACAAATCTAGAGCCTTCAATGTGAGCCTGAACCTCTACATCCAATCTAATGGGAGCTCCATCTGCCATGACTGAATCAAAACCCTGCAAAATGTTACAAAAAATCAAAGGTTTAAATAGCGTTTATCGCGTCATAGCGGAACGGCTGAAAAAACAGCGCGCTATAGCGGCGCTATATGGCCATAGCATCATAGTTTTTTTGGTCCGAAAATGCTATAGCGCCACTATAGTGCGTTATTTAAAACATTGCAAAAAATTGAACCCAACCCTTGCTAGACCCATTCCTAGCAAAGGGACGGTCCGGTCCGGGTTTGGGGAACGGTCCCAGGCAGTCCGGGTCCGGTCCACGGGTTGGCCGGTCTGGTCCTGAACCGGGCGGGTTTTTTCAAATCACTAATTTGTACCAAGTATCAGTGTGTCAGCTTATGGTACCTGAAGCAGTTAATGTACTGTTACAATGCCACAGATAAACTGATGACGACATCGTCTGAAGAAATGAAATTATCAAAATAAAACACCTACCCTATAATTTCAATTTATATGATAAAGAAGCTAATAACTTTGTTGAGAATATCAGAATAATAATATAGAAGTTGAACCAAGGTACGGTATGGTCTACAATAGCAAAACAGTGTATCTATATAGATCAACAAACAAATAATTCATTGCACATAATAGCAAACAACATGAAAATTTTTTACTGCTGCAGGATCGATTAATACAACCAACCATGGACCACTAAACTATTATACATATTCCATCTCACTTTTTAAGCCCCTACTGCTAACCTAGCCGATATTTTTGACTTCTAAACCATAGCATCATAATCATCAAGCTCCTCGTTGTAGGCCAGAACCTTGCGCTTGATCTTGGACGAGTCGACCCATGTCACGAAATCCTCCATATTTCTTGTCACATGAAAAGCTGGATCGGTTACAGTCTCAGGCCCTACACGCACATGCCCCTGTTCTATGTATGTCACTGCCTCGCTCAGGTGCTCAGCAAATTTTAGTTTTACCATAACTGTCGCCAATCTCCGCCTAATTTAACATTAAGAAAACAAAGTAAAAAAATGGAAAATGAAATATGGGATTGTACTAATTTAAGTAGCAGACTATTACCTACAGAAGGAGCTGACAGAGAGTTTCTCACACTTCATCAAGCTCTTTTTAGAGGGAATTACCCCCATGTTGTATCTGAAAATCCAGAAAAATTTAGCTGTAAGTACGTAATATGTGACATTGGCCAAGGAGTAACAGGTAGCTTCAACCTAGTTTAAATTGAGTTTAGCTCAATATGGGTCGATTTAGATCACAGGTCAGCACATTTGCAGTACGAGTCATTTCTAAATTGTGGACCTCAGTTAATTCAGGTTGGAACTTGGATTTCTAGGTCGGTACAGTTCATGGTTAGAGTATTTTGAGTAATAACTATGATAAAGTTCATTTGATTATGGTTGAGCTTGTTTCCATCAGATCATGTTAATTTCAAAGGTAGGCAACTTAAGTTTCAGTTGGATTTAGGTCACAAAGTTTCATGTTCAGTTCTGTTTCTACTTTTCTGATATAACCTATTTTTACTCTAACAGATCATCAGCTGATTTGGATTTCAGCCATTCGCTTGTCAAAAAAATAAAAACATCAATTCATGTACAATTCAGGTGGATTTCTAAGCTCCAGACAGATATTGCTGGCACTATGATTACTACACTTTGTTCCAGGTGGCTCATACTGCCTAATGAACCCAATTTAACAAAAAAAAAATGAAATTTCAACTGCCAAACAACATTGGGTTTACATGGTACCAGTGTAGTATCAGTATCCCAAATACGAATTTTGATACTTACAACTTTTCAACCAGAGAATCAGTCATCTGAACTCGGAATGGGTCTCTTGGATCCATTTGCTTGATAGTGTTAATCAGCTTTTGCACCCCACGGCATATAGTTGAGTACCTACAACCATCATTAAAGCAAGTGAACAAACATCGCAAAATCGATAATACACAAAGAACACAGCGATGAAGTCTATATAAGCATACAGATCATTCGAGTCTAAAAGAATGGACAAGTAACGACTCGGTTTGGCTGTAACTTAACTTTTGGTTTCATCTAATGAAACGGGCATATATATGCCTTTATCAAAAACAATAAGAAACAATTGAGGAAATTTCCAAGTTAGGAAGAAAGAAGATACTTCTTATAATCGTCTCTTTCTGTGAGGTGGTAACGGCGATTGACGAGGGCTTCCCGGTGCCCATGCTCCGATTTCCAATCTAGAAAATCGACTTTTTTCAGAAGCTTCTTCTCGTGATATTTCAGCTTCCTCATGATTTTCTCTGAGATTCACCCGAGGCGGATGCGAAGGCGGAGGCCGAGGCGAGAACGAGAGGGAAAGAGAGACTCTGGAGACTGGAGATGAGAGAAAGCAGGCGATCGGCAGAAATTAGGGTTGATAGTTGAATACAACGGTACGGATTGATCAAAATAAAAACAACGGTTAGGATTAAATATGTGTTTAATAAACAAATTATCTAAATAGATCTAAATATAAAAAAAAAATTGAATAATCATTCTTGTACCCGCAGTTAATCCCGCCACAATTAACTTCCATAACTATAAGGTGCGGTTCCCACAACTACCGATCTAACTAACAATGTTATCAGACCTTCCATTTTGAATTTCAAATGTTTCTTTCTCTCTGTTTTTTTTCTTTTTGAAGGCTTCGGCGATTTTGAGGCGATTTTAGATCGATTTCGAGGCGATTGTCTAGTGATTTTAAAACTAGAAGCGATTTCTGTGGTTCTCACAAGTTTAATCGGTGATTTTGAAAGGTGATCAGCTAGATTAATATTGTTTTTGTTCTGGTGAATTAATAATAATAGATCGTTTCGTTTCTATTTCATATACACAATCGTGTTTCAGTGTTGCTGGATTTTGAGATGTTTGTGACAATTTAATTTGCGAAGATGATGTAATTGTCTATTTTGTGTTAATTTTATCATTATATTAAGAAATTGCTTGATATATCTTGTATTAATACCTGACAGAACTAGTGTTATGTCCAACGTAATATAGATATAAAAACTTGATGTGTTCAGATATAAATATTTAATGTGTTCAGATATAAATACTTGATGTGTTCAGATATAAATACTTGATGTGTTCATATATTAATACTTGATGTGTTCCAATATAAATACATGATGTGTTCAGATATAAATACTTGACAGAGTATTTAACTGATATGTTTGTGTGATGAATGTTATTTAGGATACAACATGCATGTTGGAAGTGTGATATGTTGCTAATTGATATGTTTTTTGTAATTGATATGAATTTATCTAAGATAATTGATATGTAAAGTTTGTTGTTTGTTATAACTCTATAGATATAAATACTCTTTTAAGTTTCTTATTCATCCAACGTAATATAGATATAAATACTTGATGTGTTCAGATATAAATACTTGTAGTTCATATATAAATATTTGATGTGTTCAGATATAAATACTTGATGTATTCAGTATAAATACTTGGTAGTTCAGATATAAATACTTGATGTGTTCAGATATAAATACTTGGTAGTATAATAATACTTGATATGATCCAGCATGCACACTCAAATATTATATAAAATATTGGACTGTTTATATATGAATTTGTCTAAGATAATTGATATTTGAAGTTTTTTGTTTGTTATAACTCTGTAGATATAAATATTTTTTTAAGATTCTTATTCATCCAACGTAATATAGATATAAATACTTTAGTTCGTAAGTATAAATACCACACTCTTATAGTTATAAATACTTTGTTTTGTAAGTATAAATACCACAAGAATAGAGATATAAATATTTTCCGCACATAAGCTAAGTCAACATTTTTTGTTGATAATTTTAGTGGTCCACACATGTTGTTTATTACCCACACATAAGCTAAGTCAACGTTTTTTGTTGACAATTTTAGTAGTCCCCACATGCCGTTTGAGTGGTCCCCAAATGCGGATACGAAGCAATGATTTTTCAAGAAAATGTGCGGGTACGGTTATTTTAGGAAAATTCATATATCATATATGTAGTTAAATGTATAGATATAAATACTTGGCTTGTTTGAGATATATACTTTACAATGTTACTATTAATATTAGTAAAACCAAATTATAGTTTTGAAAACAGTTGCGGTCGCCACAAGCAGTTATGATAGTTTAGGTGCGGGTACAGTGCGAATACTCAACTGCGGGTACTTATATCAGCTTCCAAAAAAATTACGTATCTTGTCATGAGCTATTTTAACGATTCTATAAAATAAGCATAATTGCTTCTGTTTAAATCTCAGATACGATTGAAAAATATAGAAATAATAATTTCTTTTTTTCAGTGGCATTAAAAGTAAGTAAATATAGGCAGAAAAAAATGATTGCATATGTGTTTAACTCGAGAACGCTATAATAAAAGAAAAGAAAAGAAAATAATGTTCGTTTTTTTATGCTGATCGAATGTCATGACCGCAACGACAAATTCATATTTTAAAAATAATTTAAAGAGGTCTAAAGTTTATGATTCAAATATAATAGAAATAATTTATGAATATATTATTGTTAATAATTTAAACATTCTATTAAAATATTAATATTATTATAAAATAAATACATACATTTTAATTAATAACATAAGTTTCCGAATTTTTTAGTTACTCGAAAAAAAAAATACAAAGTTGATATAAAATTGGAAAAATTACAATGTTACTCTACAGTCTACACTGATATTAATATTAATAGTATTTGCACACTACTTAATGGTGACACCCTTGTGGCACACAGGACTTAGACCGAACTGTTGAACTGTTTAGCTACAGCAATTGCATGGAAATATTTGCCAATGTGGATCCGCCTGTCCCGGGGCCATCAGAGGATCGTCTTCTATTTAAACATGCGGGTAATGGGGTGTATTCGGTGAAAGCACGAGGCATTGGCGTGGACTGAAGGCTCATGGACTGAAGGTTGGCATGGGGGCATTGGCGTGGTGCTGTGGCATAAGGATGTGCTGATTACATACCGATCTAAGGCAACAAAAGGATGCTGCTCCTTGCAAGTCCAAGCTGAGGCTCTAAAAGAGTCAATCTTGTTAGTACTCGGCCAGGGGATAGGGGGAGTGTACATTCTACACTGATTGTTTGTCGTTGGTTAATATTTGTTCGAGTCAATCTTTGTCGTTGACTTCATGTCGTTGGTCTCATTCAGGAACTTCATGTCCCTTTTTTTATGTTGCTAATTAATTTTGTTAATTAGATATATTTTGTAAAACATAAAAAAGAAAAAATTATATTGTTCGCCATAATAATTGAATATCCGAATTATATTCGTATTCGTATTTGTATCCGTTTGATATCCAATCTGTATTTGTATCCGTTTAATATCCGATTTGTATTCTAATCCGTCTATTATCCAATCCGTATCCGTATTCGAAACATAAATACGAATATGAGTTTACCACTATCTAATCCATTCCGACATTTTATTAATATCTAAAGTTAATTACAAATTAATTATTATACCCACGATTCCCGACTTTTGCCAAAAATGTCCAAACCGGCCACAAAATGGCCGGTTTTCTCTCTTTTTTTTTTTTAGAGACACTATAAAGAGCAAGATAATAAAATCTAACACTGAAAATTTGAATTTTTTGTTTAAATTATTTGTTAGATCACTTCTTTTGATGTATAATTAGCATATTTATACTAAAATACGCTAAATTACTTGAAATTATGTTGAATTACACTATGTTAAGTTAAATTACATTACATTACGCTAAAATACGATAAATTACGCTAAATTACATATGAATAAGGACGATATATTCACTGAAAAGGCGAAAAAAGACGGTGAAACTTCAAACGGCCATAAAATAGTGCTCGAGTGTCCGATTTAGGCAAATGACCACTTTTCGGAAAGCTTACGAAAAGACGCATGCGTCCGCGTTGGATTTCAAAATTTAGAATTGCCAAAAAACTAAGGGAAGAGCCTCAAAACTTGAGTTGAAGTTTCCGATTAAGATTTTCATTTCTATTATTCAATATAAGTAGTCCAGTAAATTAGTTACATAATGAACTTGTAGAATACTAATTTTTACTATTTTTGGAATTTTTTTACTATTTTTTATGATTCACGAAAGATGGCACAAAATCGATTTACTTTAGCATAATTTAGCGTAGTTTAGCGTAATTTACCGTATTTCAGCATAATTAGCGAAGTTATTGTAATTTAGTGTAATTTAACTTAATTTAGTGTAATTCAACATAATTTATTGTAATATAGTGTAATTCAACATAATTTCAAGTAATCTAGTATATTTTAGTATAAATATGCTAATTATAAATCAAAAGAAGTAATCTAACAAATAATGTAAACAAAAAATTCTAATTTTCAGTGTTAGATTTCATTATCTTGCTCTTCATAGCGTCTCTAAAAAAAAAAAAAATCGGCCATTTTATATCCAGTTTGGACATTTTTGACAAAAATCGGGAATCGTGGGTATAATAATTAATTTGTAATTAACTTTGGATATTAATAAAAATGTCGGTAATCCGTTTGCACCCCTAGTTTCAGGCCATACTTTCCCATGTTTTAAACAGTAGGCTAGATGAATTTTATTTCTATTCAAGGAATCTGTTTGGATGATGCGATGCATCTGTTGTAACCTGCCTACGGGCTTTTGAATGACAAAAAAAAATTATTGCCCTCAAGTAATACTCAGATAATATCCGGTAACTTTGAATTTTTTTTTCTAATTTTTTGTTAACTCTTGTATTTTTTTTTCAAATGGTAACTAAACAAAATCGGATAGGATAATATTGTTTGTTAAATTTGAAAATAATTAGGTATGAAAAAAAAAGTAACCGGATATACACGGACATTATTGGGTTTCATTTAGGTTTTATTTCTATATTCGTAGCAGTGTTAATGTGTTATCAAAATCTCTAACCCGCTACACAATCGATACTGGTAGTACTGCTACAGGAGAACGTAAGTCGATACTCTCCTCTTCTTCCGCCCCCCGTCCAGCGACCCTTCTCGAAAAAAAGGTTTTCCGTTTCCGAGCTCGCTCTGAAGTCTGAACAATCAAACTGTGTAAGCTCTCGCTCTCTCTGTCCCTCTCTCTCTCTCGCCCCTCTCGCATGCATCTTTAATTATTTGTCTTTCCCGAAGAGTCAGATTGAACTGCGAAAACCTCTAATTTGTTAGTTTATATAATTTTAGAAATGGAGAAGACTGGTGATGAAGATAAGAAGATAACAAGCGAGGTTGGTTGGTATATATTGGGGGAAAATCAAGAGAGTATTGGCCCATATGCGCTCTCTGAGTTGCAAGGTTAGTACTTGGAATAATTACTCATAAGTTCTTAAATTTTGATAAATGGTGTGTTTTCCCCCTTTGCATAAGCTCCTCCATAGATTAAGGGGCTATGTCAGCAGTAACTTTGCAAAACTGGAAATTACATATATTCCTAGTAAATTTGAGGAATGCGGGGAACACCCTTAATTATCATGACATGTGTTATTTAGAGACAAAATAAGGTTAAGATGAGTGTTGTTCCTAAGAAAGTAAATGTATTTTTGTATGTACCATGTCTTGGAGGAGCATATGATATTTTACTCATTAAAAACTTAAGCATAAAATTCTAATATTTGCAAGGGCATATGTGAAATTGAACCTGTGGACAGTTAGGTTAATTTAATAAATATTCCTGTTAATAGCATCTCTATAAGCTAGATAACAATGCAAAATATCTTATTCGAAAAGCAATTGGAGTTAATTGATGAATGGATGTTCTTCTCATCTGGAGCTTTTGTGACCATTTTTATTAAAAAACATTACCTTATAATTTTTTTGGCAGAGCATTATGCTAATGGCTATTTAAATGAGAGCTCCTTTCTCTGGTCAGAAGGGAGAACTGATTGGATGCCTCTATCATCTATTCCTGAGCTGTTTTCTGGTGTTACGAATCAAGGTCCTAATCTACAAAATGAAGGTAAATAAGTAGCATCCCTTTTAATTAACTGTGCCAGTCGGATTGGATATAATTAACTCTTTCCTTTTAATTAAATGTGGTCCTTTGTTCTTCAATTTATCTTAGCTCGTTGGTTTTAACTGTACAGCTTGAAGGTAAGAAGGCTATATCGGGTGAATTTAGAACTTGTGTGCCAATGTAGGGATAATTTAGGCAAGCATCTCCTTTTTGGTGGGATTGTTGCAGTCTCAAAACGGTATTAATTTTATGACCACCTTGTTTACACAGGTGATCCAGAAGAAGATGATTTTGCCAGATGGCAAAAGGAGATTGGTCAAGCTGAGTCAAAGGTACAGGCTGATGGTTTGGGAGGTCTAGGAGAAGGAGAGCTTGATGATAGGCCAGTGACCCCACCAGAAGGGGAAGAAGAGTTCACTGACGATGATGGGACGGTTTACAAGTGGGACCGTAGCCTTCGGGCTTGGGTTCCTCAAGTAAGTTTTAACTTGAGATTCATACAAATCAACGTAGGTATAAGTTTAATTTCATGTGTACCATTCAAAACTTAATATTATGCTTTATACTACACGCCAACCCCAAAAACATGGGGAATATCCTCAATTTATCTTTCTGCCAATTTGTTTGACAAAAACTGAATTACTCCTATTTCTTTTGCTTGGGTTCCTCTACACACATATGAACAAGTAAAAGGGATATAGGTAATATTTACCATGTTTTTGAGGTCATTTCTTGGCAGCCTGCCTGAAATTCATCCTAAAAGAACATAGTTTACAATACAAACAGGAGATCGTAGGTTTAGGTTGCATATTTGTGGCTCGTACACTAGTTCCAAAAGGTTTCTCTCCGAAATATCTCGGCGAAATCTATATTCTTTAGTTTTGGTTCTCACGAGTGATGGAGAACAATAATAAAAGAAGAATGAGGAACAGAACAGAAAAAAAAAAAAAACAGACCTTACCCCATAAAAATAATATGCTAATATTTGATAAAAAAATGTGAATGATCGTGTTTTTTTTTTCCTATTTGTTTCTTTTTAAGGAAAACGTTGAGGAGAAAGGAGAAGGATATGATGTAGAACTGATGACATTTGCACTGGAAGAAGAGGTCTTTCCTGCCTTACCTTCTACTACAGGAGAGCTCCAGTTGACTGAAAAAGATACAGATGCTACTGCCATTACTGCCACTACTGCCACTACTGCCACTACTGCCACTACTGCCACTACTGCCACTACTGCCACTACTGCTACTGCTGCTGCTTCTGCTACTACTGATACTACTGTTATGGAGAAATTAAAAGGAGAGAAAGAAGAAACAAAAACAGATAAGAAGAGAAAATCATCTGAGAAACCAACAGAAAAGAAGGTCAAATATCTTTTCATTCTATTCTAGTCTATTGTTCAATTTCTGGAATATTTGCTGTCGTAAAATCTGATTGATTTTTTTTGCTGCTGCTTTTTTTCTGCAGGAAGCAAATAAACCACCAGAGAGTTGGTTTGAGTTGAAGGTCAATACACATGTTTATGTCACTGGTTTGCCTGATGATATCACTGTTGAGGAGGTAGTGTCTTTTTAGCCTTTTATGCATAAAGAAATTGGTTTTCCTTTTCTGTGAAAAATAGTTTTTTCGACCTTTTTGCTCATATACATGAAGATTTTTTTTTTCCCATCAAGTCAAGATTCCATTTTTATTAGTGGGTCACTAAAATAACTTTGGAAATGTTTTGCAGATAGTGGAAGTGTTTTCCAAGTGCGGTATTATTAAGGAGGTAAATCAATTTTCGTTCCTGTTCATTTAATACACCTGATACATTTTCTTAATCTTATGATAATACCTGTAACACATCGTTTTCATGTAGGATCCTGAAACACGGAAGCCTCGAGTGAAGATTTATACTGATAAGGAGACTGGTAGAAAAAAGGGAGACGCTCTTGTGACCTACCTTAAAGTAAAGGAAACATTTGTTAAATTGAGTAATTTTGACTCTTAAAAGTAGTTATAATTAGTACCGGAACAATACTATATCTATTAGAGGAAAACCCAAGACAAGAAAAGCAAACAATAGCCTGACCAAGGGAAAAAAGGAAAGGAAAAACTGGAAAGAAATTGACTTTTAAAGTACCAATTGGATATAGGTGGTAATCAATATTCTTTTCTTTTAAGGATCCTTCTGTTGATTTGGCCATTAAAATCTTGGACGGGACACCATTTCGGCCTGGTGGAAAGACCCTTATGTCAGTCTCCGCAGCAAAATTCGAGCAAAAAGGTTATTCTTGTTTTTTATCCTAAATTGGAGGAACTTAACCTTGTTTATCATTTTAAAACAGAAAGATATTGATGGCCTATTTTCATGCGTAGGTGAGAAGTTCATAGCAAAAAGAACAGATAATAACAAGAAAAAGAAGAAAGCCAAGAGAGTTGAAGATAGAATCCTTGGATGGGGTAATTCTGTTTTCAATAGATTTTTTTTTGTTATTTATTAAATTATGAAATTTAGATGTCTTTGGAAGATTATTTTGGTTTCCAACCTTACCAGCTTTTATGCTTAGGTGGGCATGATGATTCGAAGGTCATGTTACCAGTCACCATTGTTCTACGCCACATGTTCACTCCTGCTGAACTAAGGGTTGGCATTTTTATAGTTTCAAGTTCATATTGTAACATTATAAAGATGCTTCTATTTTCATCATTTGACACTTGGCTTTATCATGACAATTTTATATATCATGTAATTATCAGGCAGATGAAAGTCTCCTTCCAGAACTGGAGGCGGATATCAGAGAGGAATGCATGAAGCTGGGCCCTCTTGATAATGTCAAGGTATAGAGAGAAATTCAAGCTATAATTGAACTTTCATACCACCAAATAAGCGTGCCCTTGAAATTCAGCAAATACACTTATCTTTCGAAGTTTTAATTTAATTACTTTTCCCTAGTACTGGATCATTTGATTTACATTGGGAGTATTTGTTTTGGATCTTAGGTGTGCGAGAATCATCCACAAGGTGTTGTGTTGGTGAAGTTTAAAGATAGAAGAGATGGCGCTAAATGTATCGAGTTGATGAACGGTAGATGGTAAGCAATTCAATTAATTTCTTGCAAATAAATATGAAAAATAAAATGGAAAGAGAAGACATGAACAATTTGTTTCCGCTGCAGAATGCAATACTGACCCTGCTAAACATGAGGAAACTTTCCCATGCAAAGAGAAGGCCAAATTTTCATTCAATCCTTGTCTCACATCAATTTGGGTTCTTTCATAAATGGTTGGATGAATTTTTTCTATGATCATAGGTTTGGTGGGAAACAGATCCAAGCAAGTGAGGATGATGGCACAGTTAACCATGCCGCAATTCGTGATTTAGATGAAGAGGCGTCGAGGCTGGAGAAATTTGCTGCTGAACTAGAGGAGGACTGACCAAGGGAAAAAAAGGAATTAAATGAAAACAAAGACAAAAAAAATGAAAACAAAGCAAAGAAAGCTATTTATGATTTCAAGGAAACCTCCTGGAGGCTACCCAGCTTATTTTTGCAGTGTTTTCTTATTCTCTTGACATTTCCTTTTTCCTTTTTTGGTCTTATCTGGCATATTTTTTTAGCTTGTTAGTTTTGCGATGTTAGATCAAGTTATGGTCGTATGAGCAGAGTCCTATTCTAGGTAGATTTTGTTATGTAAACTAATATGCAGATGTAAATTAGAGAACAACAAGTAGGTATTTAGTTACGTTCAGCTGATCAATATGACTCGGTGTATATCTGAAGCATGCTTTAGATTACGAAGTTGATGAAAAAAGCGAATTGTGTATTTGGATATCACTATGTCGAATAGTTTGCATCAATATTGGATATTTGGATATCATAAACGTTTGACTCAAAGTTTGGAAAGAAAATGTGGGACGATTGACCCAATGGACTTGCCTTTCACTGAAAATACGTAAGCATAATGAATCCAAAATTGCCGCACATGGATTGAGACTTGAGTGCAGAAATTTTAATTACATAAATTGTTTTTTGAGAATATTTCAAATTTATGTGAATTGCCGAAATTTTTTTTAGTTACCACATCATAAAATCAAAATTAAATGAATACCACTTTTGTTGAGATTTTTCCAATTCTACCACCTCCGTGGATTGGGTTGGCGCACCAACTGGAGCATCAACTGTTCTGAAATTTTTAATGCTTTTCAGTGCGTTTCACTCCGTTTGAGCACTAATATTGCACCAATTTTGATGCGTTAACTCAGTTAGAGCACCAATTGGTGTGCCAATTCAGTCCGAGCACCAATTGGTGCGCCAATTCAGTCCGCGCACTAACCCAATTTGATACGCGAACTGAATCTGCATGGGTGGTAGATTGAAAATAACTTGAATCGGATGGTAATCATTTAATTTCTATTTTTTCTGTGTTAACTAAAAAAATTTCGGGTAATTCACTATTAGAAACTGGGAGTAACAAATAGTAGAAAGGTGCCACGTGCTTATGAAATCTCTTGTAGAAACAATGGTGTCGGCATAGCATTATGAAACTGCTGCGGAGCGAATCCATACTTGTAGAAATCCAATTACCTCTCCAGTACGTAAACTACCGTAGAAATTATTCATCAATGACAAAATTCGGATTCTGATCTGACGGTTGACATCAATTGCAATATTCGGAAAACTACTGGAGAGGATAATGCACGCGCAAATTCACCGAACTCCATACGTTCCCTTGTTCACAAATCACAGCTCGTGTAAAAATAATAGAGAAAGGAATCGAGTCGCCTCTTCCACTCGGGCCGTCGTATCGTAAAAAGTTTGTAAACCCTAATTCGTCGACATAGCACCCGATT
The DNA here is from genome assembly GCA_025461045.1 of Carex parvula. Taxonomy (NCBI): domain Eukaryota; kingdom Viridiplantae; phylum Streptophyta; class Magnoliopsida; order Poales; family Cyperaceae; genus Carex; species Carex parvula. The sequence goes on from JAJGRW010000839.1 coordinate 76,637, forward strand.
AATAATCTCACCCCGCTCTCTCTTCCCGCTTATCCAAAGGTAAGTAATGATTTCTTTCTCGAGCAATGTTATTTTGCATTTATATTTGGGTGATTTTTTGGCGATTGCTCATTGACTGTGCAAAATTTGCGCAATTGACCTTTTTGCCTTGAAGCTTGAAACGTCAGAGGGGTAACTGCAACAGACGCACATACTTTTCTCTGATATTGCACTTAGTGACTCGAAACATTCAAATGTTGCAATTGATTATTTAAATATCCCACTTATTCCCTAATAAATTGAGCTAATTGGTGTCAGATTGAGCTATTCAAGTCTGGCTAGTTAGTTGTGAGATCTGTAGTTCGAGAATTGAACTTCAAAAAGCAATATTCTGATGAATTTAATGTACTCTCATAGTTAGAGAATTGTGATCACTTACAACAGTAAAATAGTAACAAAATACTAGAGCCTAATAAACTAGTTGATACTGGTAAGTGCTAAACAGTGCTGAACACTACCGGATTCCCTTTCTCAAAGTCGATTTAGTGAGACGGGGCACCGATGACAAATTGGGGTTAGTGTTTGTGGGAAATAGGGATGTATGGGAGATGCCATAGAGAGCAAGAAATCATTGTTAGAGAAGTAGTGGTTTACGTTTGAGATCACGTCTCCTCTGATTGAGTTCAGGAGGTTCTTTTTGTGTGTTTAGATTGTAGAGCAGTGCAGTGGAAAAAGAACAATTCTTTGTTAAGATCAATTCAGAGGTGGAGAACATGGGGCATGAATGGTGAGCGCAGCATGACAAAGGCAGAATTTAATGTACTGAAATTTTGCATTATGATGAACAACAAAAATGGATAATTATGAAAAGGTGCTGATGGATAAAGTATTTCAAAAACAAGTTCTTACTTCATGTCCCTGCCAAACAAAAATGCCTTTTAGAATAGTATCGGGTTAGTTGAATATTGCACTAAATTTTGCAATTTGTTTCAATTCTTTTATTGCATTTTGTCCCACAACTTCGTTGTGTTGTAAAAATTTTTAGTTCTATAATTTTTTTTAAGGAGTTGATAACAGTTTCAGGGCATGTTTCACAGGCTTTTGGGCTCATTATAGTTGCTTTCTTCCTAATAACTTTTGATTTACGAGTGCCTACCGGGCGAGTGCCTACTGTGCGTTAATTTCTGTACTATTTTGTATTTAGTGTAGCACTAGAGTAGAGGTTAAACCAGGTACCCCTGGCTAATGTAAATTTTTTTCTTTAAGTTTAATTTAAATCGTTGGCAGGCTCTTGCCGCTAACCTACCTTAAAAAAAAGTTTTGATTTACAAGAATTATTCTAAGAAAATACATGTTGTATTTTGGAAAATATGATTTTAATGTTTCTTGAGATCTTGCACTAAATCATCACTTCCCCAACAACATAGAGAAAAATAAAACATGCAATTTACAAAAGAAAATCTAAGTGAGAAATAATTTCAACAACTCAGAGGATATGAAAAATTATGATCTCTAAGGGGCCAGAACATGTGAGATTAAAGGATGATCTATATATTCCTTCTCCTTTATACAATCTTATAATATCCTTTTACTGACGAGTGATCTTACTTAAAGCAGTTAGGCTTTTGCCATTCACATGGAATTACCGGGTGATCCTGGTATGGTGGTCTCAGCCCAAAACGAAGAGACAAAAACCACTGATCAAAAAGAGTTCGAAGAAACCGATTCCAAATTTAGAACCCCCGAAGGAAATGTAAAAACACCCGAGGTCGGCATGACTTTCAAAAATTATGAAGAGGTGCTTGATTATTACCGTCACTATGCCTGGCAGGTTGGTTTTGACGTACGTGTTAAGCGTACTACTTTTACCGATACCGGGCAACATTATACTGTGGAATTTATGTGCCACAGAGGTGGCAAGGGGAAGACAGACCCAACATACCAGTCTAAACCAACAGCCAAAACCGATTGTGAGGCAACACTACAGTTAAAGCTGGAGGTAGACGGCTTACTACATTTACGCAGAGTAGTTTTGGATCATAACCATGCTCTTGATCCATCACTGGTTAAATGGATGAAAAGGGGTAGGCGGCGGCTCTCTCTTGCAATAAAAACTGAGCCCGAGGGCGGTGCTGATTCAGGTAAGAAACGACGCAAGCGGTACCGGTGGGTCCCTCCTGACAAATCTGAAGAGGGCGTGGAGTGCATGCTAAGTAGAGAGGTAAATAGTAAAACTTCTACTTCTAACAAGGGTCGGTTGATGCTTCAAGAGGAGGATATAGAAGCGCTCTACCAATTTTTTCGAGATATGCAAATTAAAGACCCCAATTTCTTTTACATGGTAGATTTGGATCGAGAGTGCCGGCTGAGAAATGTGTGTTGGGCGGACTCCATGTCTAGGGTTTCTTTCAAGGCCTTTGGAGATGTGGTCTTGTTTGACACCTCATACCTAGCAAGTGACTATGACGTACCGCTTGCACTTTTTTTGGGTGTTAATCATCATGGACAGTTGGTATTGCTCGGCTGTGCTCTTTTGTCAGATGCTTCATCTGAGACCTATGATTGGTTGTTTAAAAGTTGGTTGGCATGCATGGAGGGGTGCTCACCTCAGGCATTGATTACTGACCAAATCGAGGCCATGCGGGACCCAATTTCTAGGATTTTTCCTGGGACCCACCACAGGCTCTGCCCTCGTCAGATTCTAAAACGGATATCTGACAACCTCAAAAAGCATGAGAAATATAAAGAGATCAAAGGGGTGCTGATCAAAATAGTTTATAATTCGTACAAGTGTGAAGATTTCGAACAGGAATGGAAAACCATGGTTGAAGGTTACGGCCTTGAAGAGAATGCATGGATTAATTTGTTGTATGAAAATAGACATGAGTGGGTCCCGTTTTTTCTCAAGAATGAGTTCTGGGCTGGGATATCTATCTCTCAGCATGGTTTCTCCCCTTTCTTTGAGGGATGCATGCACCCTGACACTTCCCTAAAGCAGTTCCTTTCCAATTACGAGACAGTTATTGGGAATAAGTATGAGAAAATGGCACAAGCAGATGTAGAGTCTTCGCACAAAGGTCCGTTATTAGTTTCAAAGTTTTACATGGAAGAACAAGTAGCTGAGCAATACACCTATAACATATTTAAAGAATTCCAAGAAGAGTTGAGAGGCACAATGTACTGTGACATGCTCCAGATAAAAGCTCCCGATCAAAGTCAAAGTCAAAATCAAGTCGGTTCGGTTTTTGAGATAAAGGAATCTGTATTTCTAGAAGATGGTGCTGATGTGGCAGAGTATAGAGTTTTTGATGTGTACTTCGAGCCAACTGAAATGGAGCTCTCGTGCCCATGTGGCCTTTTTCAGAGCAAAGGTATACTTTGTAGGCACTCCTTGTCAGTTCTGAAGCTACAACAGATTTATGAGATACCGGGTCGGTATATAATCGAGCGGTGGAGAAAAGATTACTACTTTAGGCAGTTGTATAATTCATACAATTTCTCTACAAACAATTACTCAGCTAAAAACCATTTGGAGAGGGCTCGAAGTTTGGCTGAGAGGTGCATTAGAGTTTCCAACTTGGCAATGGCCTCGGATGAGCGATGTGAGGTTCTGGTTAGATTGATGGCGGAGGTAGAGAGGGTTTTGTTGACCACTGGTACAGTTGGTAAGAATGTGCAATTTAAACTGGTACAGTGTGAGAATAGAGGAGGTGAAAGTTCGGCAGATATGATTATGACTGAAGGAGCTGATAAGAGTTTGAAAAGGAGAGGAAGGCCGCCGAAGAAAAGAAATGATGGTACTGTTGATCCGATGATTACGGCTAAGAAGAGACCGGTATGTTATTTGAATTTTAGTCCTACTGGGTCAGTTCCGAACTAGTGCAATCTTGGATGACCACTTTTTGTTGCTTTTTTTGGACCGACTTATTTGTAGGAATGAACTAAATTTCCTTTTGCATATATGTAGACCGCAAGTTAATGTTTGAGTTCTTCATTTTTTCTTTTCTGATGAATTGGTTTTTGCAAATACACAGGAAACAATAGGGACATCATACATGGAAAGTGACATGTTTTTGGCTGCCCCTACAAATCTTGAAGCTCATGTTGATTCTCAAGAGAACATGATTCTAATGGTATGCAATCAATTAGTTACAAGCTGAGATTCCCATACTAGTCAGATGTACCAGTATAATTATTCGCATGATCGGACAAAAATAGAGTTGAAAACTTCAAGCTCACAGATGAAACACAAAGGAAATAATGTAGGGTCTTTGCTAGGACTGGTAACAACTACATGCATGACTTGTATGGTACTGTACTGCTTTTGTATAGTTATCCATTGAAATTGGATTATATCTATCTAATGTAGGGAGGGGTTGATCCAAATGTTCTTTCACTTGGCAACCAATATGGGATGCAAGCTAATAGACCGTATACCAGTACAGATCCATCAAGAGCTTTGTCTAACAACATGATCCAGGTTTTTTTAATATTTTCCTCTCTCTCTCTCTCTCACTTTTGAAAAACTTGGCAGAGGCTGCCAAGGTGGATTTTATTAATAGTAAATAATGTCTTTACAACATAACATCCTATCTTGAAAGAAAAAACAGCCAACAACACATCTAAACAAGTTTACAACATAAAAAAAAGAGTTGAGACTCAGCAGTGTCTCTCTCTCTCTCTCTCTTGAAAACTTGACAGTGGCTGCAAGTGCTACACTCTCTCTCTCTTTCTCTCTCTCTAGCGCAGAAGTACATCGTTTTTTTTTTCTGTTATACTGATTAAACTCGTGACAGAGTATTACTAACTACTATTCCAAGAAGAAACACTAAACCAAAAAGTTATTCGGTAACATATAAAATATATATACAGGGGGCTGCTTGAGGATGTATTAGGAGAACAAATCAATTTTATTAAATTTTATAGCAGAGGACAAATCAATTTTATTAAATCTTATAGCAGAAAACCATTCCATTGGTCCTTTTTTTTTTTTTGGAAAAATGAAATCTCCACCAGCTTCCATTATTTAGAAACAAAATCTACAGTCAAGTATTAGTTACAACTTCAACAATCTAACTAGCCTATGTCTAAAATTCTTCCATCCCATTTATACCAGTGTGCCCAATTTTATAAACCTTTCTAAATAAGTGATCTCGCTTTCTTAAAATTCTTAATGCTGATTTTATACAGGCACAATTCGAGCAGCAAGCATCTGGAAATCCTGCAAGGTCACAGTGGATCTACCACCAAATGTTACAGGTAAAGGCCATTTTATGTTACAGGTAAAGGGCACAGTGCATCTGGAAATCCTGCAAGGTCTTTTTGTGTTTGACTTTGAATTTATTGTTTCATTCTGAAATTCCCCTGATTCTTTTCTTCTTCTTCTGTTGTCTGCTTGATAAAAGCCTATCGTTTCTATGTTTGGATCTCATTTTATGATGTCCGTAAAGGCTGGCTTCGGAAGCTATTGCATGTGGTTCCAATAGCTTCATTGGAGTTGATGTTTTATATTGTTTCTTTTTTGAAGTAGCAAAGTCTATTCTAAGAAGGCTTTATTTTATGTTGTTTTGAAATCCTTTTATTTTATTTTATATAATTTTTCTTTTATTTTTTTTATTTTTGCTTTCCTTACAGCCCGTAGGCCTATTACAACCACTATTACTCCTGGAAATATGGATAATTAACACCCTGCATATGCCTACCACAAAGTCTACCCTTGTTTGCTAAACTATGGGCTAGTTCAATTAAGCTATCTTGTCTGGACCTATAGGCAATTTTACAAAACATTGGGTATTCTCTTTTGATTCGCCAAGCACCCCATATCTCCTTACTTGCTCTCCAGTCTGGTACCGTTGGTACTCCCTGAGCGAGTGAATTCACCAATTCCAAAGAGTCTGAAAACACTCTTCCCCCTTCGTTTGACATCTGAGCCAAGATTTTCAAACCCCTTAGAATCGCCAGAGCCAATTTTTCTGTTATTTTAATTTCTTAATGAAATATTGATTTGTTGAAGGGTAGGCAAAAAAATTGTTGTCTCTGTCTCTAACTGAAAGGGGAATTATACATTTCATTGAAAGAAAAATTATATGTTTGTTCGATGGAACTTATTAGTTGAGCGTGTGTTTTGAACTTGAATACAGTGAGAATGGAAGATTTGTCATATCACCACCAACAAGGGTACTAGTTAATCCATCGTTTTTTCTTCCTTTTTTTTTTTGCAACAGGAGGGTCAGCTGCCAACTCACCATGGCCAAGGTACTAGATAGAAGATGTGAATTTTTATTTCAAACATAATAGAAGATGATTTACAAAGCCTTTTGAAGCAGTCCATCCAGTGTAGGCCAACAGTTACAAGCTCTGTTAGAAGAAGCGAAATCATCCAGCTACTGATACTGGTACATGGTGGTTCAAATTAAAAAAACTATTCTCCCTTCTTCTCCTTCTTGTTTCATTTGTTTTCTTAATTTGGAAGATTTCTTGTTAGTTAAAATTTAGAATTTGTTTCGGTGTTCGGAGTTGTAGTTGGGCTGAAAGAAACCGAGAACGTCTTGTAATTTGTATATTCAGTCGATGTATAATTAAAAATTAACTAAAGACATTCCTATTCTCAAATTTGTAGATGACTTTGTACATCTATTTGTCAAACTCTCATGTAGAGTTTGAACCTATAACTATACAGCTATACTATACTCCGATTCCAGTATGCTTCAAATAATTTAGCACTAAAATTTCACAAAGTTTTGGACGAAAATACCCTTCCTGCAATATTTTCGCTACCCTGACCTTCAAATTTGTTTAAAGACCTGACACGAATCTCAAAGATCCCCTAAATCTACCGCTGACATGTACTTACAGTATCATTCGGCTGAAAATTCGGATGGCATCGCACAGGGTGATGCCGTAATCAGAGGATAAGCTTTCAATTCTCTTTCGTTCAGCAGGATACAGTTATTTTTCATTTCCGTTCTAATCCCTTTACTTCTATTAACGCTTTTTCCCGCAAACGGGTCGCCTTCTTACTTGATTTGGACCAATTGGAAGCGTTCTTCTCCAATAAATCCGCGGTTTATCCTACCGCAACCACTTCTCTCCCACCTCACTTATCTTTTCTCCTCCTCAAAACCTAATCCTCCCGGTCAGAATTGCAGCGCCTCTAAACCCTTCAATCCTCCGCCTACCGCTTTACAATCTCAGTGACCATGCCTATGAGTCTGTTTCTCGGGAGAATCCATTGCCTCTGTCCAGCTCTTCCCCTTAATCCGAGTACACCATTAGCCTCCTCCAAGGCTTCCACTCAAGTTTCATCCCCAAATCCCAACTTCGCTGTAGAGTACCTCGTCGAATCATGCGGCCTTTCTTCTGGCGAGGCACACAGAGCATCCAAGCATATCCAACACCTCAAATCCCCTGATAAACCCGATGCAGCGCTCCGCTTCCTGAGAGAAATCGGCATAAGTGAATCGGACATAAGAACTGCTGTGTTGCGAGACTCTCGCATCCTTTGCTCCCATGTGGAGAATAACATGAGACCAAACATTGCACATCTAAAAGAGCTCGGCTTCTCCATTGAAGACATCTCAGGTATCATGTCCCGCTACCCTAGTCTGCTTCAGTTCAATATTGTGGAAAAGCTTGACTCCTGGTTGGGGCTTCTTGGTTCGGTAGAGTATTTGTCGGTGGTCATGAAAAGGCAGCCAGGAGTCATTCAAAGCAGCTTCGAAAATGTTACCATGCCCAATTTCTCTTTCCTTCAAGAGCAATGCGGTTTATCTGTTCGTCAAATTGTACAGCTGATAAAGACATGTCCTAGATTGATCAAATCTAGGACTGAAATTTTGAAGATGAAAGCTGAGGAGGCAGACCAACTAGGCGTTGCTCGTTCGTCAGGAACTTTTGTACAAGCATTGACTATTGTCTACTTTCTGAGTCAAGACACCATAGATTCAAGGCTGAATAACTTCAGAAATCTCGGGCTTTCACATGAGGAGGTAGCCCTTATGATTAGTAAAGGCCCCTGTTTGTTGAGTAAATTAGAGAAGGAGATTGGCAGAACAATGGAGTTTCTGATAAATGAAGCGGGTTGTAGTAAGATTGATTTGGTCCGAAATCCAAGTCTGCTTATGTACAGCTTGGAGAAAAGGCTGATCCCTCGGTGCATTGTTCGAAAGCTTCTGATGTCGGAAGGACTTCCAGTGGCACATAGAGCTTGTATTTCTTTTATGAATCCAACAGAGACGTGTTTTGTGGAGAAATTTATTCTGCCATATGAGCATGTTATTCCTGGCCTCCACCAAGCATATGCAGATGCTTCTGATGGCAAAATTGTGGAGATTGAATGCTTTAAGAATCTCAAGTTGACTAAAAATTGTGGTTAATTTTGTATTTACACTCGAAGACTTTTCTATTAAAGAAGCGAATTTCATGTTTATGTATATACGCAACTTCTCTTTGATTGTTCTTTTTCTCTTTTATGTTACAAGATATATGCTAACTTTGATGTTTAACCGGCAACTAACAATTTAGGATATTGGATAAGGAGTAATATATTCAGTAAGAGATATTGATAGGTGAAAAGAAGAGGAGGGAAGGGTATTTTGGTCCGCATATCTTCTGTGGGATTTTAATGTTAAATTTTTAAGAGAATGTATTTTATTGAGAGATAACAAAGAGTTGAGCTTTTGTTGAGCAAATATCCCAATTTTAAGTTTAAATGGGGAAAATTTTCTAATTGCAAAGTTTTGATGAATATATACCAATTTCTTAGTGATTAAGCGACATCCATTACAATCAGATTTTTGCATCTTATTCTAATAATTATCAAATATAATTCTCATCTACTTTCATTTCCAGAATATTCTTAATCATCTTTTATAGACTCATAAACTACACTAAAGTACAACAATATTAATTATTCTTATTGATCAACTAATACCAAACATTACTCCACTTGAATAATTAATGGTAGTCAAAACTCCGGACCACTGCGTTCTATTTGTAGGACAATTTAACCATAATACATTTTAATTCTAAAAAAAACTTCAAACATAATAGTTATAGTACGCATTCCGAGCTTTTTACAAAATTTTGAAACACTTCATTGCAGCCCGTATGGAATATTATGCCCAAACTATGCATCAATCTGTGCTGATAGCATGGGTTATTTTGACTTAAATTGTTGTTAATATAAACATGAACTGGACTTATTTAGTCCCGAGGATTGACTTGGCTGTTGTTTTTTTACTAGACTTGGGGGCATAATGCTGTAGGATGTAGCTATAAAATCGTGACTTGTTTGTATTTGTGGATTCTAATTTCATCTTTTGTGGGAACAGATTCCGATTTTTTGTAGCCTATACACAAAATGGTTTTGGCTAGGTTACTATGGTATGTTTTGTATTTAGCAACTATTTACTTGAATTTTTTAATATATAAGAAATTCAGTAGTCGCAAATAAAGAATTAATTAGATAGGATGAAAAACATTTTCCTGTCTATTTATTATCTTTGATGATAGCAGAGCCTACAGATATATAAAGTATTCGAGTTAGAGATGGATAATTTGTTTCTGAGTCCCCACTTTAGGACTCGAATTATTTTCTATTTATTTTATTGCTTAGTAACAAATTCCTTCACTCTTATTAAGCATGTAGATATCCTGATTCGCCAACGGCTGCGATTAAAAGATGAAATTTCGGATTGAATATCTGTCATCCAATTAAATAGTTTGCCTTTTTTTTTTTATTCTATGCATCTTTTTAATATTTTTTTTTATGTGTAGAAGTCTAAATTTATTTAAACACGTACTCGCTACACTTATTTGATTGTCATATACTCGATTTTTAGATTGGTCTTAATATTTTTTCATTTTTTAAGTGTCATTTTAGAAACTTTTGGATTGAATGACAATTGATTGGTCATGTTTACATTTCTTTCCACTTTTTTATATCATTTAAGGATGTTATTTGTCATTTAATGATCTCACTTAAGTAAACATGATTCTATTCTATTCAATATTTGTGTCATTCCAAATTAATATATATAATACATCACATTTGTTGTCATGACTACTTATTTAATTATTTATTTAAATAATTTGAATCTTATCAGTCTAAACCACAATAATAATTAATATTGGCAAGTTGTAAGCTGTTTTGAAGAGTTCAAAAGAGAGAGGGGTGCACGACTTAGCTTATCTAAATTTATATGTTGTGTCTTAACTTAACTTTTTATAACTAAAACATAAAATTGAAATTCAAAGGAGCATTTTTATCTGTTACTATTCGATTAACTGAAAAAAAAAATGATGTTCCAGGAGTGTATACTAAAAATATAGTTTACCTAGAGGTATTGAACGAGGAATAAGGTGAACCATATTAATTTAACAATTCTAATTTTATTATACGTTTTCAATTGTAGCAATTGAATATTTGTTTTCTCTTTAACATATACAAGGTGTATAATATAGCTACTACTATGATATCTTCAATTTGCACTAAGTCGATGTTATTTCTCATTAGACTTTATAATACTAATTGACTTCTTATTTATAATTAGGATTTAGAACCAATCTATTTTGATATCATTTATGGATATTGTTCAACAATTATTTGTTTCATTAGTCTATTATTTTATGAAAATATGTTATTTTCTATGAGATTTTTCTTTATCTCTTATAATATGTCTCTGTTACAATGTACGTACACAATACTATTAAATTGTTATGGATTCTAAAGCTAAGCACTGAAACAAATTATCCTTTGCTAGCACGAAATAAAATTGTCTTGGGTCTTAATTTTAAGACCCAAAGCGCTGATTTAAAATATAAGAATGGTTCATGCGCCTCTATTTTTTTTTTGGCCTTTCACTATACCTTCATTTTTAAATTTTTAATAATTTAAAATTAAACTCAATAGAATAGATAAAACTATTAGATAAGGTTATAGCACTTGTACAGTACATAAAAGAAGTTAGTTATACTACGATAATACACACCAAAGGCGGCAAAACAAGAAAGAAGTAAAAAAGATAAAACAGATCAGTGTCAAACTGTCAAATGAATAATTAGTAAGTTGTAACAATGCGAAGGAAATTTAACTAGCATGTTTTGGGCCAGTGAGACCACAGCGTGCCAGTAAAACTAGTAAATCTGAAGCAAAGACAAGGAATGACAACCATTTGGTACACTTAAGCTTGACAGCTTAATTATTAACTAAGTTTTCAAATTATAGCTACGCTCCATATTAAATGTCCGTCTGTACACTTTACCTTGAGGATGTGTGGAATGGGGGATGTATGCAAGTAGAAGTGTCAACCGGTACGATATGTGTTAGGTACTTAGGTGAAAGCAATTTCATACTTATATAAATATCAGTATGTACTTATGTTAACTAAAAAGAAAAGCTTTACTTTTATCTGTACCAATAAATTAATGAAAAAAAAAATTACCCATATTTATTTTATTCAATACGGTATGGGTCAGATAAACGATAAGCTTCAATTATATATATTTTCCGTTAGAGTTTTACCTCCAAAACTGTACCAAATTTCTTCTGTTTTAGCTTAATTTAGTTTAAAATGCACCAAAGAACCAAATTACTATCGTTGTCTTGTTTAAATTTCATAAATCAAGCAAATGAAGTAAAATAAAGACGGGTGCCGGTTATTTTGCCCGCACGACATAGAATTATCATTTGGAAGAAAACTCAAACTCCAGAGCCTTTGTGCAGCCCGCATGGAATTTCGTGCGGCCTCACAAACTACAAATGCTTAGAAGATTTCAGAATTTGAAGTCGACTTCCCATTTTGTGCGGGTCCCTCAGGCCGCACAGACGACCACACCAATGCCAATTATTTCCTTATCTCGCGATATATTGACAATTTCACTTCTTGATACTATTGGTTTGTTTTCTAAGACACAAAAATTGCTATATATATTAGCAGAAAGGCAGCAAGAGAAGGCATCTTTGTTTTACTTCTTTGGACACATCTCTCTACTCTTTTAAAAAAGGGAATCAAGACAATTGGAGCGAATGATTGAAGCATAGCTTGAGCGGCCCAAAGTGAAGACAAAGGCATGTGAGCAAGGAGATTGGTCTAGTCTATTCTCTTACTTGTTTTCTTAGTTTTTATCATGTTTTCTTTTACATTTCTTGTTAATGTTCGCAGTCATGAGAGACTAGATTTCCTCTCTCGGGGCTTATAAACTTGTGTTAAAATCTACTTTACTTGGATGATTTTCTTTATGATGGTTGTTTGCTTGAATGATTGTTCTTGTTGATTTAATTTATTTGTGTAATTACATGATTTGTGTTGCTTGATAATTAGTATCCCGCTTAGGCCTTGAGTAGTGTAGGTCAATAATTGATGATACCAAATTATGTACATGAATACCTTAGGATTCGGAATTAGAAATGACCAAATCTAATTTTTAGTCCGGACTATAAGAACCAAATGTTAGATTAAGGTGAAAGATTTAATCGTGAAGCCTCATTTTAATTGGGACCCCTAGAATTGAATCAAATATTGATATGAAGGACTTAATCGTGAAGTATCGGTATTTAGAGATAAATTAGACTAACTTATGCTTATGGTCTAGACCGCTAGGGTGAATGACTTAATTGTAAAACCCAAATTGTTTAGGTATGTCATTAATTCATGAAAGTGACACTTAATAATATTTTAGGCTTATAAACCCCATCAATGCAAACTTGAATTTAGAGACCAATCAAGTATGGATTTGACGAAGAAATTGTATGCCAAGAGCCTCTGGACTTCTCTTTATTGAATCACAAAACTTTTTTATTTATTTATTTAAATTGCTTTTGTTATGACTACTCAATTGGGTATTGAATCCAACAAAACCAAATTGCAACTCCTCATTTATTTTTATTGTACTTTTTAGAATTAATTAATTTAGTAGAAAATAATATTCTCGTTATCTTTGGATCGATACCTAGATTACTACAAAATAGATTGTACGCTTGCAACCGACCTATTATTATATACTAAGATTTTATAAATTTAAAAATGAAAAAGTGTATCAAATTGTCCTAAATATCTAATAACCAAAATACACAACAATATACCTTAAAAGGGTGTCACTATGTCATTGATACTCTAATTTGTACTTCCGGTGAAATATTTTTAAAACAAGAGAAAAAAATGATTAAGATTTGTAATGGAAATTTAGGTCAACGGTAAATAAATAGATGAATTTTCTTTTAAATTATATCATATATATTGGTTCATGAATAAAATTATATTATATCATAAATATATATCACATATATGATATTAATTTTAATAATTATTTTATAGAAGAATGGATACACTGTCTTTATCTGTCATCCGTTATGTTAACGAAAAAAGAAAAAACATTGATCATCCGTATTAAAGAAAAAAAATATCCGTACCCATATGATATGAATCGGATAAACGGGAAAATGACGCCATTGATTAAGCGCTCAGTTTCTCCTTGAACGCGCGACTAGCGTCACGCCTTCACCGCATCCACCCACTTTGAGCGTTCTTCTCCATAATCAAAATCCGTGGTTCATCCTCTCGTTACCGCAACCACTTCTCTCCCACCTAACTTATCTTTTCTCCTCCTCAAAACCTAATCCTTAATTCCGGACGGAATTGCGACGCCACTCCTTTGGAGGGATTGCTTCGGGCTTATTTTGGTTAGTACTCAATGCTTTCAATTACTGAATTTGTTTAATTTGTGCCAAGCCATCCATTGTCCTTTTTGGCTTCAGGCAAAAGTAGTTTTCTCTTAGAACTTGAATCTGCTCTCATTTCATTCTCAGCTGCACAGCCGCCACAGGACAAAATTGAAAATTTGGTCACAATCCTTCAACCCTTGGCCTATCGCTTTACAAGCTCAGCTACCATGCCTATGTGTCTGTTTCTGGGGAGATCTCTTCCCCTCCATCGGAGTACCCCATTCGCCACCTCCAACGCTATCACTCAAGCTTCATCCCCGAATCCCCACTTCGCTGTAGAATACCTCGTTCAATCATGTGGTCTTTCTTCTGACGAGGCACACAGAGCATCCAAGTATATCCAGCACCTCAAATCCCCTGATAAACCCGACGCAGCTCTCCGCTTCATGAGAGAGATCGGCATAAGTGAATCGGTCATAAGAACTGCTGTGTTGCAGGACTCTCGCATCCTTCGCTCTCATGTGGAGAACAACATGAGACCAAATATCGCACATTTAAAAGAGCTCGGCTTCTCCATCGAAGAGATCTCAGGTATCATTTCCCGCTGGCCTCGTGTGCTTCTGTTCAAAATTGTGACAAAGCTTGACTCCTGGTTGGGTGCTCTTGGTTCGGTAGAGTATTTGAAGGCGGTCCTGAAAACACATCCAGATGTCCTTGAAAGCAGCTTCGAAAAAGTTATCATGCCCAATTTCTCTTTCCTTCAAGAGCAATGTGGTTTATCTGTTCGTCAAATTGTACGGCTGATAAAGAATTGTCCTAGATTGATGAAATCTAGGACTGAAATTTTGAAGATGAAAGCTGAGGAGGCAGAACAGTTAGGTGTTTCTCGTTCAACAGGAACTTTTGTGGAGGCATTGATTACTGTCTACTCTCTGAGCCAAAGCACCATCGATGCAAAGCTGAATATCTTCAGAAATCTCGGGTTTTCACATGAGGAGGTAACACTTATGATTAGTAAAGCCCCCCATTTGTTGAGTAGATCAGAGAAGACGGTTGGCAGAACAATGGAGTTTCTGATAAATGAAGTGGGTTGTAGTAAGATTGATTTGGTCCGAAATCCAAGTCTGCTTATGTACAGCTTGGAGAATAGGCTGATCCCTCGGTGCATTGTTCGAAAGCTTCTGATGTCGAAAGGACTCCCAGTGGCACATAGAGCTTTAATTTCTTTTATGAATGAAACAGATACGTGTTTTGTGGAGAATTTTATTCTGCCATATGAACATGTTATTCCTGGCCTCCACCAAGCATATGCAGATGCTTCTGTTGGCAAAATTGTGGAGATTGAATGCTTTAAGAGAATCTCAAGTTGACTTTCATGCTGGTTTTAGATTTTACATAATCTCAAGTTGACTTTCAACTTTTTGAAGTGAGTCTACTTTGTAATGATATGCAAAAATGATCAAAGTATTATCTCTATTGAACTGCCACAACAATTCTTTAATTTTAAGTTTTTAACTAGATTATGTATGAATCCCTCTTTCATTTTCATCTTGTATTCATCGTCTTTCAATCTAGTGATATCGAAAGCAATTTAGTATGCAGATTGATTGGCCAGAGTCACTTTTGAAAATATTTTTGCTTGGATAATTCTTGTTTGTATTTTTGCAGAATTTTACAGAATAAATCCATGCTATCTGAACAGATTGATCCTTGTTGATAGTTTGGGCATAATATTCCATACGGGTTGCAATTATAGTGTTTCAAAATTTTGTGAAAAGCTCGCAATGCGTATTATAACTTCCAGGGGTAGAAAGTTAGCTCAGACTTATTCGCGAAAAAAAAAGATAGGGTTTGGTTCACTACTCCGCTCATAAGAATCGCTAATTTGCCGGAATAAAAAATGAGGTTTCCTACTGAATCTGTATCCTCCAAGGTACCTGATTGATTGAGAACAATTAACTCCCATTAACTTCCAGCCGAGCAATTGAAATTCAGTGCCTATTTAGATATAGGGGTTCGTTTTGAGATTCATACCAAGTTAAAACTACGACTAGAATCTAATTGTACTTATACTAAGTATTACGTAGGATCTAAATTCTCTGTTACTCCGCTTTAATTTGCCAGGAGAAAAAAATAATAATTTGCGTCACCAGAAAAAAAAAAAGATGATTTGTGTGTTGTGTCACCACCTCTTATTTCGCTGAAGCCGATCCTCTGCCCCGACTCTTCTCATTTTCCTTCCTAAATGCCGACTCTTTCCTTTTTTTTATTTTTCTTTAATAAGTGATCAAACTCTAATATTTTTTTTCTTTTATTTTGATTTGTGAATTATAATTAATTTGATAATTTGGTAATTGACTTTAAGGATTTAATTTGATAATTTGAAAATATGTTAATTTGTTCGAGGACTTTAATTAGAAAATTTGATAATTTTTATGTTAGGTGATTCGGTAATTGATTTTGCTCTTGAATTCTATATTTTAGGATATAAAAAATGAACAAGAGGTATTTAAATCTCAAATTGGTTCAACTTTACAACAACCAAGCAATCGAGTTTAATTTAGGCTCCAACTTTTCTCATGAGGTTAATAATTAAAAATTATGTAAAGATTTCAAAATATGAAGATCCGTAGAGACAAATTTGGTTTATTGTCATCGACTTGACTTGACTAGCTAGGTATTACTACATTTGTTATTTTTTATATGTAAAAGAATACTATTAATTACAACTTTTAATATTTTAGACGAAATTTATACTCTTGTCAATATTTTGTGGCTACTCCTGACTGGAATTCTAGATCCGCCCCTTGCGTGCATATGTATCAACATTTGTGTGCTAGTTGTAAATTTGTTGGTGACCTTCTAGAAGGTGATCCCGATATGATAGTGAGAGTGTGGACTCAGGTAGTTAGACTTCGGATAACATTTAGAGAATTTTGTTAGAGGACTATTATCATGTTCCTTTATAAAAATTGAGTTTTTTTAAAAGTTGTTAGCGACTTGTTTATTTGTGTTTAAAATTGTTGGTTTTTTATCCACAGCAATAACATAATTTTGTTGTTTTTACTGGAATTAAAAAAAATGATCATAAAATGCTGAAAAAAGATTTAAACTCAAAACCTTCAAATTTAAGGTCAGATGCTCTACCAATATACTATATAATTATATATGTATAAAACAAACTTGAGTCTAATAAATTATGCTGATTCAGCCTGAATGTGATCCGCTGATGCAATTAGTGAGTCATGTCCATGCAGCCCGCTGATTTACCAGCGGTTATGATATTTCTGTAAATTAAAAAAAATGATAGTATGAGTGAAATTATAATTTTCTTTTTTGTTTGTATGTGTGTATACTTGAAAAATTGGCCTAATAACCTGCAGGAAATTTAACCAGGATATCCTGGACCAGTTAAACTAGCAAATCCTGAAGCAAAAGACAAGGAATGACAATCATTGGGCACACTTAATATAAGCTAGGCAGCTTAATTATTAAAAAAGTTTTCAAATCAGAGCTACGTACGCTCTAGATTAAGTGTCCGTCTATACACTTACCTCTTGAGGATGTGGGCATGTAAGTAGGAGTGTCAACAGTTATTATACAGATTATATGGAAGCATATTCATATTCATATTTATTATGTTATTGATGAAATTCTTTTTTATCCTTATCCATATTAATAAGCTAATAAACCTTATTCATATTCATTTCATCGAATATGATATGTACGGATCGGATAATTAATGATAAAAAGATGTTATTGACACTCCAATTTGTACTTCTAGAGAAAAAAGAAAATGAAGGAAACTTATTATGAAAATTTGAATCAACGGTCAAAAATAAATTTAGAGTATGTCGTATATATTGGACCATTAATAAAAAAAAATCATATCAGCTATTATCCACATTTATAATTTATTTTTAATAATTACATATTTTATCTTATGAGCCGTTAATTAAGGAAACATTCATTTTTGTATAATTTATCCTTATCCGTTATCCGTTATATTAACGAGAAAAAAAACATTCATCTGTATTAACGAAAAAATATATCCGTATCCAATAGGATAGGAATCGGATAAGCGGGGAAAATGGCGCCATTGACTAAGCGCTCAGTATTCTGAATCTCTGATCCATAAATCAAAATCCGCGGTTCATCCTCTCGTTACCGCAACCACCTTCCTCCCACCTCCCTTATCTTTTCTCCTCCTCAAAACCTAATCCTCCCAGACGTAATTGTGACGCCACTCCTTTCGAGGAATTGCTTCGGGTTTATTTGGTTAGTACTTAGTACTCAATGCTTTCAATTACTGAATTTCTTTATTTTGGGCCAAGCCATCTATTGGCCTTTTCGGCTTCAGCAAAAAGTAGTTTCTCTGAGAACTTGAATCTGCTCTCATTTCATCCTCAGCTACACAGCCGCCACAGGACAAAATTGCAAATTGGTCAAAATCCTTCAACACTTCGCCTACCGCTTTACAAGCTCATGCCACCATGCCTATTAGTCTGTTTCTGGGGAGAATCCATTGCCTCTGTGTATCTCTTCCCCTCAATTGGAGTCCACCATTCGCTGCCTCCAATGCTCTCACTCAAGCTTCATCCTCGAATCCCCACTTCGCTGTGGAATACCTCATCCAATCATGCGGTCTCTCTTCTGCTGAGGCACACAAAGCATCGAAGCATATCCAGCACCTCAAGTCCCCCGATAAGCCCGACGCAGCACTCCGCTTCATGAGAGAGATCGGCATAAGTGAATCGGTCATAAGAACTGCTGTGTGGCGGGACTCCCGCATCCTTTGCTCCCATGTGGAGAACAACATGAGACCAAATATTGCACATTTAAAAGAGCTCGGTTTCTCCAACGAAGAGATCTCAGGTATCATTTCCCGCTGGCCTCGTTTGCTTCTGTTCAAAATTGTGACAAAGGTCGATTCCTGGTTGGGTGCTCTTGGTTCGGTAGAGTATTTGAAGGCGGTCCTGAAAACGCAGCCAGATGTTCTTGAAAGCAGCTTCGAAAAAGTTATCATGCCCAATTTCTCTTTCCTTCAAGAGCAATGTGGTATATCTGTCCGTCAAATTGTACGGCTGATAAAGACGTGTCCTAGATTGATTAAAGGTAGGACGGAAGTTTTGAAGATGAAAGCTGAGGAGGCAGAGCAGTTAGGTGTTTCTCGTTCATCAGGAACTTTTGTGCATGCATTGATTACTGTCTACTTTCTGAGCCAAAGCACCATAGATGCAAAGCTGAATATATTCAGAAATCTCGGGCTATCACATGAGGAGGTAACACTTATGATTAGTAAAGCGCCCAATTTGTTGAATAGATCAGAAAAAGCAGTTGGCAGGAATAATGGAGTTTCTGATAAAGGAAGCGGGTTGTGATAAGATTGATGTGGTCCGAAATCCAAGTCTACTTACGTATAGCTTGGAGAATAGGTTGATCCCCCGAAGCATTGTTCAAAAGCTTCTGATGTCAAAAGGACTTCCAGTGGGACAGAGAGCTTTTATTTCTTTTGTCGTGCCAACTGAGACTAGGTTTGTGGAGAAATTTATTCTGCCATATGAGCATGTTATTCCTGGCCTTCATAAAGCATATGCAGATGCTTCTTCTGGCAATATTATGGAGATTGAATGCTTTAAGAAAATCTCAATTTGACTTCTTTGCTGGTTTTAGATTTTAGATTTTACCTCATTAGGTTCGTCATCATTCTCTCTATTAACTTTTTGAAGTGAGCACATTGTAATGATATGAAAATGATCAAACCGTTATTTCAATTGAGCTGCAACCGTAATCCCTCTTATTTATCTACATTATGTGTGAATCCCTCCATTTTCATACTTGTATTCATCGTCTCTTGGTCTAGTGATATATAAAGCAATTGTATGTGTATTGATTGACCACTTTTGAATATATTTTTGTTTGGATAATTTCTATGCCAGAAAACTCAGTACTTAAATCAGTGAATTTCATGTTTATGTATAAACATAACTTAATTTTCTTTAATTGTTCGTTTTCTCGTTCATATTGTCTTAAGCTTATAAGTCTGCTAACTTAGATGTTTAAATAGCAAGTAGCAATTTAGGAGATTGCATCAGGGGAAGACCTATCTCAAACAGGAGATATACTTAGCTGAAGAGAAGAGAAGATAAGATAAGGGATGGGTATTTTGGTCCGAATATTTTTTGTGGAATTTTAATGTTAAATTATTATAGAGAAAATATTTAGGGAGAGATAACAAATGAGTTGAGCTTCTGATGAGCAAATCTTAAGTTGAGGTGGGGAAATTTTCAAATTGCAAAATTTTGATAAATATATACCAATTTCCTATATTGAAACGTAGAGAGTGATTAAAATTTTATTTTTATTTATTTTTTGAAACTTATTTATTTTTAAAATTGCAGTGCAAATTGCTCAAGGATGGGCTGTCAAGAGTCATTGGTGATGTTTCATATGGGGCTTGTCAGCAAGTAGTATTTGTAACACAGCTCACCTTTACTAAAACACAAGCATTGTATTAGGTTAACTGTTGCAGTGTTAATTTGAAAGAAATAAGGCGCTATATGTTATTATGGATTTTTTTTAGGTGTTAATCAAACAATTATTATAAAGATATTAACCTAGACAGCTGAATTTTTGCTTTGCGATTGGAAGCAAAATTTATCAAGGGCTTGATTTAATTCAATTCCTTCAAAGATGATTTCAATAGACTTCACAATGTTAATCTTGATTAAATTAATATGTAAGAAATTCCCATTCATATAAATAATACATGTCAATTATAAATTAATTAAACTGAAGATTGGATTAATTAACAAATAAATCTATAATACAGAAGATAATTAGTTGACACATGTCCATTAAAACACAATTAATTAAGAACATATGATTGAATCTTCCATTTTCTTACCAAATGCGGAATTTATCCGATGGCCTTTGGACTAGACCTTATTCAAAGGCTTCGTGCTTCGTCCGATTAGAGTGATTTTCATGATTATGAAACGGATTTTTAAATCTCCTTGAAAAGATATATAAAAGTATTTTATCCTCTCCATTAGACAATCATATAAAACAAATGATGCCTCCATTAACTCCTTTAAACTACTTATATACTCTCATCATTAGCTTCATTTTATGCATCAATTAAGACAGAAAAAAAAACTTCAAAACCCAAATTATGTAGACAATAACATAAACTTTTGCTCATAAATGAATTAGTTTATCTGAAAACTGTTTTTTCATTCAAAGACCTACAACGTTTCCTAATCCTTATTCACTCAAAAGGAAAAAAAATATTATCTGAACTTTCTTCCATCTATTCTGACAGAATTGAGAAAAATGAAATGAAACCAAATCAATTCATAATTAAATGTCACTTCAATTCCATGATTCTAAATATCTTTTCTGACAAAATTAACAAAACAAAACAAAAAAAAAACCTTGCTAATTGCTAGCCGAGGACGTCAGGTTCCAGCTAAATGGCCTCCTTCCAAAAGATTAAGAAAGTTGTCATTTTAATTT
Organism: Carex parvula; assembly: GCA_025461045.1. Classification (NCBI taxonomy): domain Eukaryota; kingdom Viridiplantae; phylum Streptophyta; class Magnoliopsida; order Poales; family Cyperaceae; genus Carex; species Carex parvula. The sequence continues at coordinate 97,797 of JAJGRW010000839.1, forward strand.
CTAATTAATGTGCATTAATATCTTATTATAGAGTTGATGTTTAACAAAGTGTAGTACACAACTGACATACAACGTACCTTAAGCATTGCATGTACTTCTCCCTCCAATTTTTACTGATGACCAACGCAATGACAAGTCAACAGTATTGCTCCATTTTTTTTTTTGGAACCATAGATTTTTTAAACGATAGAAAGAAATTGAAGTTTAAACTTATTGATTATGGTAATGATTAGATAATCATTTTACCATTTGTTAGTTTCAGGTGTTCAAAGAATTAATTGCAACTTCTAACTAACAATTGCCATTTTGGAAATTTAAACGTACTTAGGAGAGAATTTGATGGGAAACTTAAAAAAAAAATTCGTAAGTTCATCATATATAAAATAACTAATGTTAAGCATAGATTATCTTTAGTAATGATATGGAAAATATGATTACTTTGAGGCTGAGTATAACAATCTAAATGACCAAATATGCATTTCACTTTGTAGTAAGACCTATCTGCCCAAATTTTTTTTCTTACATAGAGAATTGTCAGTGGTCTGCCATAATTAAATCATTTAACAACATCCGATAGAGCTGAACTGTTTTTGTTTAATCAGTTATTATTGATTCCTATTTCCACCATTTCCTGTTATTTATATATCTCGAGGATTTCAAACTTCTCAGCAGTAATAACTTGTTTTCCTCGTGAGCTCCACGAACATGTTTCGAGTATGCAAGCTAATAATAATTGCCTTTTAAAAAAAGCAGATTGGATAATGTTCTTATTCTCCGAAGAGTGAGTCCATAGCATGACACACACTATATAATAAGGCAGGTTCCTCTAAGAAATCCATCGTCTCGATCTTCTTCTTCGATCCAGTCATCAGAAAAATGGATTCCAAAATTCTGATGACTGCATTTCTGAGTTTTGTTCCTGTTCTGCTGCTTTTGAGTTCAGCAGAAGCGCATGTTGAGTATGGTGCATATAATAAAACTTGTCCTCAAGCTGAGAAAATAGTGTATGAAGAGATGACAAATATATTGGCAACATCACCTGATCTAGCAGGTTGCTAATTTACAAGTTTGTGTGTTTGCTTGAAGGGTTGTGAGGCATCTATATTGTTGAACTCTACTGCTGACAATAAAGCAGAGAAAGATGCAGAATTAAACAAAGATGTGAGAGGCTACGAAGTGATCGATAGGATTAAGGTCAAACTGGATGAAGCTTGCCCCGGGATTGTATCCTGTGCAGATATTATAGCATTGGCAGCACGTGATTCAATACGCCTGGTAACATGCTAATCTCAATTCTCTCAAACTTTATTTTTTCATGGTTTCTAATTGAATTGAGAATTCATTTTTCTTATATATTATTTTTCGAATCGTTCTAGTCGAATGGACCAAATATACCAATTGGAACAGGCAGAAGGGATGGAAATGGATCTTCAGCTTCTGACGTGCCGCTCAACCTGCCATCTGCCAGTGCAAACATCACCCAGCTATTATCAATATACGCCAAATATAATCTTACAGCAAAGGACCTTGTTGTTCTATGTGGTACAAAGAAAACTAAAAAAATGATATCCTGATACTCATTTTTTTCTGACAAAATTTTCTACAGTACAATATATGTAATATAATGATTTCACTTCTCACAAATAGGTGCACACACTATTGGAAAAGCCCACTGCTATACCTTCTCGGATCGTCTTTACAACTATAATGGAAATGGTAGCTCAGACCCAAGATTAGATGCCAATTACCAAACTGTCCTCAAGCAACAGTGTATTCCAAACGATATCACTAGCCTAGTTGGCTTGGATGCAAATAATGCAACAGCATTTGATTTGGGATACTACTCAGGATTGTCCCAAAAGAAAGGGCTTCTTACATCTGATGTGGCATTACTTGACGATGCCATGACAAACGCTTATGTTTTGCTCCAGGCAAATAACACAAGCACAGACCAGTTTTTTGCTGATTTTGCTATGTCACTTATGAGTATGGGAAAAATTGGAGCTTTAACACATTCAAAAGGTGAGATAAGAAAGCAATGTAGTGTTCTTAATCCGGCACCTCCACCTAGCCCTACCCCTGCACCTGCACCTAAATCAGCTTCAGCTTCGCCTGAGATGGGAAGTGCCTTCTCATGTGTCCTTTCTGCATGTGTGGTTTTAAGTTATTTTTTCATTCAATTTTACTGACAGAATGTATGTCATGTCATCTCCTTGCGTGTTCCTCATTGCATTCTTCATGTTTTGCGAGTGTTTTTAAATTTGGTTTGGGGGTGTTTCAAAATTTGGGATTGACGTTCTGTTGTACTGTGTGTGATTTTTCTTTTTCGATTTTGATGATTAAATATTGCATAATCAAGAATACTTGTATTTAATTTCTGTTAATGATTTTTTATGCTATGTTTAAATATAATTTACGTTATGTTTTTTGCTTTCCGATCATATGCAAATTTGATGTACTATCAGAAATTCAGAATCATTTCTGAGGAAAAAAGCAGCAGCAAAGTTGTAATTACCATTCTCTATCGAAAATTTAGAATCATTTCAGAGCATAAGTTGTAATAATTTTCTTTCACCCTTCATTAATTTTTTCTGTGGTTTGTTGATACATATAATTTAGTTTTTTTTGCCCTCTGGCGTGCTGTTGGAACAAAGCATATTCCCAGTGAAAGCAAGTTAATTTGACCAGGTAAACCAGAGGTGCATGTTATGTTTAGTCTCTTAATACATTGCATCTTCTTATCTATACTCGCCTATAAGTATCAATGTACATGTACTGAACAGCGACTACTGAGAAACAGTTCATCATTTTACACCAATCATCTCTTTATTATCTCTCGCCCTTCTCTTCGCCCAGACATATATATATAGCTACAACAATCTCTGTTTGAATATTGAGCGATTACATCCCCACATCTTCGAGGAAATTAATATTGAGTTCTCCAACCGATATTACATTTACTTCTTTCTACTGTTTCTATCCTTTTTTCTTCTTTTTACCCCTTTTCACTACAAAAATGTGTCATTATGTGTGAGGATAAAAGTGTTTTTTGCCGACGGTATTTTGACAGATACTCCTATCGGTAATACCGATACGATCAAAGATAGCATTTTTCTGTCGGTGTATCCTAACGAATAATCACTTTTTACTCTCGCAGATAGTGGGTCAAGTAATGACTCGTTTAGCGAATGATCTGATCCAATTTGTCACACATAGAAAAAAAGAAAGAAAGAAATTGTCCATACTTGATCCATTTACTCATGAATTAGTTTTAAATGGATACAAATAGTTAGTTATTTTTTTAAGGTTATACAAATATTTAGTTTTAGACCGATACGAATAGAATCAGGTTGGGTATGAGTTGACCCATTTGGTCGGATCAAGAATTAATGAACATTCCTATTTAATTTATTTAAACGGACATAAATAAAATTGTATGTTCATTTTGTTTTGACGGAAATCGACAACTTAAAAAATGTCTAGAAAATTCTCACAACAACGAAGTAGGTATTGTAACTTTTTATGTGCGAATACAAATGACGGGTGGATCTTAAAGTTAACCAGGACGGCTCATCTACCTCCATGATTTCGAAATTTTAATTATATATATTGAAGCTTAATTGATTTTTTGTATATAGTCCAACACCTCTCATAAATTATCAAATGTTTACTTGTAGTCTAATAGTTAGAGTTCTATTTAGTGGATGTGGAGACTTGAGTTCAAATCTCACCTATCACATATTGTGCATTTTAAATTTCAACTCCTATCAAGATTTTTTAGTTCCACCCTAACCATATCTAATAGTTTTATACAATAATCTATGAATATCCATGAGGATATAAAAGGCTTAACGATGTCGGAATCCTCATAGATATTCAGTCGGTAATAGCAATACTTTCGAAAATAATAATTTTTATCGGCTTACTCTTGACAATTGTCATTTTTTATCCTCGCAAATTTTTTATAGAATTTATCTAATATATTAAATTTTTGTATTTAAAATTAATAAATAGGGCATGTTTTAACCTCATGGAAATTGGATGGAAATTCAACCCGGATATTTCCAAGAAGTTGTTGGGTTAGATATAATGGAAAAGAAGTTGGGTAACTTTTTCCATGCCACATCAGCAAACTCGAAATTCAACATTCAATCGGACCTATCTTGCTAGGCTAAGTAATGGGCTGGGAATGGTAATTACAACTTTGCTATAGCGTTAGAGAATGGCAAACTTCCTAACCCGATGTTCTTGCTATAGCGTTAGATAATTACAACTCGCTCAGCCCTGTCTCTATGACAAAATATTACAGAAATTACGTACTATAGCGTGAGAGGATGGTAATTACAACTTTTGCTGCTGCTTTTTTCCTCTGAAATGATTCTAAATTTTTGGTAGTACATCAAAATTCCCATATGATAGGAAAGCAAAAAACATAACGTAAATTATATTTCCAATTAGAATAAGAAATTCATTAACAGAAATAAAATACAAGTATTCTCGATTATGCAAAATTTAATCATCAAATCGAAAAAGAAAAATCACACACAGTACAACAGAACGTCAATCCCAAATTTGAAGCACCCCCAAACCAAATTTAAAAACACTCGCAAAACATGAAGAATGCAATGAGGAACACACAAGGAGATGATTATGTCAGTAAAATTGAAGGAAAAAATAACTTAAAACCACACATGCAGAAAGGACACTTGAGAAGGCACTTCCCATCTCAGGCGAAGCTGAAGGTGATTTAGGTGCAGGTGCAGGGGTAGGGCTAGGCGGAGGTGCCGGATTAAGAACACTACATTGCTTTCTTATCTCACCTTTTGCATGTGTTAAAGCTCCAATTTTTCCCATACTCATAAGTGACATAGCAAAATCAGCAAAAAACTGGTTTGTGCTTGTGTTATTTGCCTGGAGCAAAACATAAGCGTTTGTCGTGGCGTCATCAAGTAATGCCACATCAGATGTAAGAAGCCCTTTCTTTTGGGACAATCCTGAGTAGTATCCCAAATCAAATGCTGTTGCATTATTTGCATCCAAGCCAACTAGGCTAGTGATATCGTTTGGAATACACTGTTGCTTGAGGACAGTTTGGTAATTGGCATCTAATCTTGGGTCTGAGCTACCATTTCCATTATAGTTGTAAAGACGATCCGAGAAGGAATAGCAGTGGGCTTTTCCAATGGTGTGTGCACCTATTTGTGAGAAGTGAAATCATTATATTACATATATTTTACTGTAGAAAATTTTGTCAGAAAAAAATGAGTATCAGGATATCATTTTTTAAGTTTTCTTTGTACCAGATAGAACAACAAGGTCCTTTGCTGTAAGATTATATTTGGCGAATAATGATAATAGCAGTGTAATGTTTGCACTGGCAGATGGCAGGTTGAGCGGCACGTCAGAAGCTGAAGATCCATTTCCATCCCTTCTGCCTGTTCCAATTGGTATATTTGGTCCATTCGACTAGAACGATTCGAAAAATAATATATAAGAAAAATGAATTCTCAATTCAATTAGAAACCATGAAAAAATAAAGTTTGAGAGAATTGAGATTAGCATGTTACCAGGCGTATTGAATCACGTGCTGCCAATGCTATAATATCTGCACAGGATACAATCCCGGGGCAAGCTTCATCCAGTTTGGCCTTAATCCTATCGATCACTTCGTAGCCTCTCACATCTTTGTTTAATTCTGCATCTTTCTCTGCTTTATTGTCAGCAGTAGAGTTCAACAATATAGATGCCTCGCAACCCTTTATATATGCAAACACATTTACTTGTAAATTAGTGAATGTAATATATTCAGCCAGCATATCAGTATCATTTTCATGGCAGTAAATGAAATGCAGATATAATTATACAATTACATACATAATTGTACTAAAATTTGAAGAGAACTGAAAGGATGAAAGGAAGGAGGAGAAGGTTGTTGTTCCTTTAAAGATAGAAGGTTGTTATCCCGTTAGCAAATTAGGTTCAATAGACCTCTGAGATGCTAATAAAACTAGACTAGTGAAGGATGTAATTGTAATTTATTTTTGTAAAACCTTGACAGCCTTTGTCAAGTTCTCAAAAAAAAAAAAAAAGAGAGATAGAGAAAAACCACAAAACATGCACTTTTGATAAGAAAATGGGAAGAATGTCTTTCATACCCTGACAAAGCAGTCGACGTAGTGCAATCGTAGCAATGCACCTGCTAGATCAGGTGATGTTGCCAATATATTTACCATCTCTTCATACACTACTTGCTCAGCTTGAGGACAAGTTTTATTATATGCACCATACTCAACGTGTGCTTCTGTTGAACTCAAAAGCAGCAGAACAGGAACAAAACTTAGAAATACTGTCATCAGAATTTTGGAATCCATTTTTATGATGAATGGATCGAAGAAGAAGATTGAGACGATGGATTTCTTGGAGGATCCCGCCTTATTATATAGTGTGTGTCGTCGTGGTATGGACTCGCTCTCCAGAGAATAAGAACATTATCCAATCTTCTTTTTTTAATTGCTAATTATTGTTATCTTGCGTACTCGAAACATGTTCATGGAGCTCAGGAGGATGTAAGAAAAAAAATATTACTGCAGAGAAGTTTGAAAACCTCGAGACATATAAATAACAGGATATGGTGGAAAGAGGGAATCAACCGTTTGTACTTTCCATAAGCACATCTATCTTTGCAGTACTTGAACTTTCAAAAATAATTAATAATGATGATTAAATAAAAGCAGATCAGCGCTGCGGGATGTTGTTAAAAAATTTAATTATTGAAACATCTGACAATTCTGTGTAAGAAAATAAAAAAGGTAGATAGGTCTTACTACATACAAAGTTAAATTTATATTTGGTCATTTAGATTGTTATACTCAGCTACTCGATCCCATTAGCATATTCGGTATATAGTTACTAAAGATAAATTTATGCTTGATATTAGTTACTTTATATATTATGAACTTAGGAATTTATACATTATTTAAAGTTTTCCATTGAATTCTCTGCTAAGTACATAAATTTCCAAAATGGCAATTCCTCAGATTTGCAATTCTTTGAACACCTGAAAAACCAACAAATGATAAAATGATTATCTAATCATTACCATATTGTTGACAGAAGCAAGTGTACACAGTAGTGTCACACATAATCAGAGTCAACCTTAGATTTGGAAGGAAAGCATGCTGTGGAAGGATTTAATACAGATCATTTATTTCTAAGTTTGTCTTATTGTGTTTCTGTTTATTTGAATACCTAAAAGGAATGTATAGGAAAAAGAAGGTATGTGTGGCTGGTGAGATATTATCCTTCAGCCACGTACAAGAGGTGTGAATAGCTTATAAAAGAAGAGACTCTGTATTAGAAAAAATATCTAGGAATTGTAAAACAGAAATTTCTGAATTAATAATATCTGGGTGGGAAGGGTGATTCTTGGGAGTGCTTGTGTTCGTTTGCTTTAATTTTATTATGGTATCAGAGCATGGTTGCCTGGTGATATAGCTAGAAAAATTGTTGATCTTCTTGTCTTTAACTTCAATTTTTTGTGCTATATTGCTCTAAGGAGCTATCCATCCTCTTTTTTTAAAAATGGTGAACACATCATCTCCAGAAAAAATTCAACCTAGTGAGGCTACAAGTATGGCAGCCGTGTTAGAGCAACTCACTAAATTGGTGTCCCTCCAACAGACTCAGATAGCAACCATCATAAATCCTCCACATCCTCAAAATGAAGGAGTTATCCATCCAAATCCGATCGATGTGAAAATGGATGGCACTAATTACAGTTATTGGTGTCAAGCCGTGGAAATGCATGTCAGAGGTCGAGAGCGGATGAGACACTTAACAGGAGACCCTGCACCTCCACTAGCAACAGATCCTGAATTTCGCAAGTGGGAAGTAAATGATGTGATCGTCAAGGGATGGCTCATCAACTCCCTAGACCCGCGATTGAGAAGCAAATACATTCGCCATCCTACAGCAAGAGACGTTTGGAAGGCACTGTCAACTACATATTATGATGGGAGTGACGAGGCTCAAATCTTTGACCTCAATATGAAGGTTACACGAATCAAGCAAGAAGGGAGAACGGTTGAAGAGTTCTATGACGAGCTCCAAGCGGTATGGCAAGAAATCGATTTCAGATGTCCAAATCCTATGGAAACCCCAGGTGATATTGAGAAGCTTAATCTCTTTATTCAAAAAACCCGAGTATATATTTTTCTTGATGGCCTTGAGGATCGATTTGATACAATTCGGGCTCAAGTTCTCCAGATAAAACCATTCCCATCTGTAGAACAAGCTTATGGGTATGTGAGGCATGAAGCTAGTCGTCAGTGTGTGATGATCAAAGGAGGAGCAGGGGTATTGCAGGACTCGATAGCAATGGTGTCACGAAGCCATCAACCCGGTGCAACATGACCGAACGAAACACATAGAAATTGATAGGCACTTCATCAAAGAGAAACTAGATTCGAAGATCATAGCCCTTCCATTTGTCAGGTCTGAAGAACAACTCGCAGATATGCTAACGAAGGCAGTATCAAGTAAGACCTTTAATGAATCTGTAGTCAAGTTGGGTATGGAAGACATCTACGTGCCCACTTGAGGGGGAGTGTTGACAGAAGCAAGTGTACACAGTAGTGTCACACATAATCAGAGTCAACCTTAGATTTGGAAGGAAAGCATGCTGTGGAAGGATTTAATACAGATCATTTATTTCTAAGTTTGTCTTATTGTGTTTCTGTTTATTTGAATACCTAAAAGGAATGTATAGGAAAAAGAAGGTATGTGTGGCTGGTGAGATATTATCCTCCAGCCACGTACAAGAGGTGTGAATAGCTTATAAAAGAAGAGACTCTGTATTAGAAAAAATATCTAGGAATTGTAAAACAGAAATTTCTGAATTAATAATATCTGGGTGGGAAGGGTGATTCTTGGGAGTGCTTGTGTTCGTTTGCTTTAATTTTATTACATATCCATTAGTTTAAACTTCAATTTCTTAAAAGATCTTTCTTCTATCTTTTAAGAACTCTCTATGGGTCCACAGAAAAATAAGTGCAGCAATTAATTATCTCCACCGTTGACTTGTCATTACGCTGGTCTGTAAAATTGGGAGGGAGAAGTACATACTTTAGGTTGTACTTCAGTTGTGTACTACACTTTGTTAAATGTCAACTCTATAATAAGATAATAATGCACATTTAATAAATGATAAGTTTCTTAATCTTTTAGGAGGAGGCCATCTAGCTGGAAGCTCATGTTTGGCTAGCAATTAGTAATTTGTTTTTTCAACATTATATATCTTTTTTATTGATAGTTCATTACATGCATTTAGGGGAATAGGGGCTGTCCGATGGGTATCAGAGTCGTCCAATCCGCATCATGATTTGTGCTGACAACTTTAGTATTCGTGCTGATCAAATACGCACAAATCTTTCTGCTGATTGGACGATTTTGACCGGGCATCGGACCCCTCCCACCATATTTAGGACAATTGTATGATGTGTTTTTGCTTTGCCATAGAAAGCTTGATGCGCTGAAAAATTGTGTGGGTCCCACTATTGTTTATTATACAGTTGTGGAAGAAAAACTCTGTACAAAATTGTTTTGAAGAGCATGTTTAGATGTCAGCATCCAACTTGCTTATTTTAAGTTAGCCCTTCAAATAACCACTTGATTATTGTACATATCTTGTCCCTGGCATTACAAACTTGAAAACGGGCCACTCGAGTGCTCAAACCTGTAAACAAAAAACTAATTGTATCACTTATAATATGGAACCCAGAAATAAGAGCGGAAGAAGGGGAAGAAACAGGAGCGCCATAAATTGGCGAAGAGGATGGTGAGGTGAGTTGATAAATTAGTTTTTTTATGTTTTCCGGGTCGAAGTGTAAAAGCCTAGGTTTTTCCTACTGGATTTGGACCAGCAAGCCCGGGTCAAGAATTTGTTATGGGCCGATGCTAGGTCTAGTTCAAATTATGCATACTTATGCATACTATGGCTATGGGGAGTCCGAATCTGCTGTGATTCCGAGAGGGATCGCAGGATTCTGAAATTTTGAGATCAACGGTTCAAATTTTTCCGTGCGCGGATCTCAGATGTTTTCGGAAAAGTAAATTTTTATGCATGCATTTTGAGAAAGACCAAAAATTGAGATCGGATCGCAGGTTCTGTGATTCCCCAAGAATCACAGCAGATTCATTTTCTGGCTATGGGGCAATTCATTTTTGATACTTTCTATTTGAGTGAAAATATGACCTCCCACTTCTACTCTAGCTAAATCATCAATTAGATTTGTGTCCAGCGACCAGCGCTCGGCGGCGAATTTATTTTTTTGGGGGGGAAATTTCATGTATCCCATTTACTAAAAAAAATCACATATGTATCAATTTAATCAATTTTCCATTAATTTTAAATCATTCTAACCTTCTAAATTAGTAAATTCTTATTTTACTCATATAAGAAATAAAAGAAATTAAAGCAAGCTGTTGTCTCTCTTTCAGATTAAGAAATTATGAAATGCTTTGAGATATTTCATTAATTTTACCTATTGTTGTGTTATAAAGCTGCTTTGAGAATTACAATTAACACATAAAAGATCAGAAAAAATATAATTAGAGTGAAAGTTGTTTGTTTTCTATTCACTGGGACAAACACCCTTTGATTTCTTTTGCAAGGGTCAAAGACTATACCAATATTAACTCAAAATGACGGTGCAGACTAGACCAGTATTTAACTTTCAAGACCACATATCCTTCAAAACAGTGAGGTGCTTTTCTTCTCTAGTCTTGCTGCTATTATGAAACTTCATTAGTCCTGTCCCTTCTCTCAAAAAGAAATGAAGTGTGCTTCTTCACTAAAAAAAAGGGATAATATTTCATATACCCTCCAAAAACTCTTAGATTTCTTATTTATCCTCAAAGACTTTAATTTATTCTATTTAACCTCTAACTCTTAGGAATCTTTCTTATTTGCCCTTTGAATTATTTGAACTAAAATCAGACACTTAACAATTTGTTATTCCGACTATGCCCCTTAGTCTCTAATGATGTTTCTTTTCAAATTTTAACAATTTACTCTAGCACTGTCCATCAGTCCATCCTCGTTTAATCCTTTTTCAACTGCTAATATCAAAAGGGCTTCCCACTATTCTCACCCTCCGCTTTCCAATTCTTCATCTGAATTCTTCCAAAGCAAGCTGCAGGGACAAAACTAACAATGCTCATTATCTCCAAAAGACATTTGAAGATACTCGTTGTTCTTAGTTCACGTGAGTCCCTGATGGATTAGTAATTGGTTGCTAAGTTAAGGCTAGCTATTCTATGTTTAATTGGATTTGATTAAAGGCCTACACTTGACCGATTAAGGTTCAAATTGAACTTTTTGCTTAATTTAGGTTACATCGTGTGATAGGTGCCAAACAGTAGTCACATGATTGAACTTTTTGCTTAATTCATTAATTTTTCCTTTTTGTTTGGATTTCTAATCCTGCTTTCAAGAGTTTGATACCTTAAAATGGTTTGTTGTTACATAACAATTTCAGAAATTTGGGTAATGGCCAGGGAAGCATAGATCGTGGGAATTGAATCTGGTACTGGTATTGTTTCGGTAAAGACCAAGTTAATATTCTCATTGCTGACGTTGTTGGGTTTAATATATTTGGGCTTTAGAAAGTTCAATCTCAGTGAAAACAAAAACAGAGAAAGCAAATCTTTCGCAATAGACAATAGGCAAGGAAATCGCTGAAGGCCCATTCTAAGTGAAAACAAAAAAGGTTCTTTGTTCACCTACCCGATCGAGTTTGCTTTACACCGTACTGTAGAGAGCAATAAAAAATTTACCGGAAAATAAGCTTGCAAGAGCGCAGGAGGAGAAAAGAGAGCAGGCAAGGCGCACACAGAGAAACAAGAGGCAAAGATGAAAAATAGGAGAGCGCGAAGAAAACAAGAGGCAAAGATGAAAAATGAAAGAGTGCAGGAGAGTGCGGGAAAACAAGGAAATAGATCGTCTTCTAAAAGAAGGGTACTTTTGTCTTTTATTATTTTAATCATAGATTTAACTATGATTAATTTCATAATTATTGTGTATGGGTAAAAAAGAAAGAGTTGTAAGAGTTTGTGTCCAAATTAGATATAATTAACTGTATGGGGGTATATAGGAAATTAGAGAAGTCTCTAAGGGTATACGAAAAATTAACCCAAAAAAAAGAAATGAAGTGTGCTTCTGTTGACACCCTTTCTCCTTGTCCACACCAGGACGGTCGCACTTCTCCCCCTCGGGATGGTCGCCAGCTTCATTGCCAAGTTGCTCTTAACCATAGCACATACAATTTGTTCCCTGAAGTTGCCACAACCAGTACAAACCACCCCCACCCCCCCCGCTGTTATCGATGCTTCCTTCATCCTGTGCACATGGCAGTGAGATATTTTCTTCAAATGGGTTTCATAAGAAGTGAGATATTTACTTTAATTCATCAAGTGCACGAAACCCCCTGCTTCATTCACATCCTCTAATTTCCTCAAATGGGTTTCATAAGAAGTGAGCTATTTTTCTCTTAATTAACTATGTTGTTGGGGTGCAAATAATTATTATCAGTGTCACAGAGGCTCTTGTAATAGGTGTTATTTTAATGAAATATCTCACTGGAACAATACTTTAGGTTCACAATATGTCTTTCATAGTTTCTTAATCTGAAAGAGACAACAGCTTGTTTTAATTTTTTTTTATTTCTTAATCAGGATAAAATGGGAATTATGAATTTAGAAGGTTAGAATAATTTAAAATTAATGGAAAAGTTGATGAATTGGGTAAATATGGGAATTTTTGCAATTTTGAAGGGCAAATATGATATTACAAACTTTTGAGGGGGGAATACGTAATATTGAAGTTTTTGAGGAGGATACATGAAATTTATTTTAATGGATTAGTTATGAAAAATTACATAATCATGCGGATGCTTAGATTGTAATATTTTCATATGGATACTTTTGTATTTGCCAATATATTATGATTTTGTTATAGCAAATGTTATATAGACATTATGACATATTGTGTGTGAGTTGAAGATTCAAGAATTAGACAACCATACAACTAAATCTTATATTGAACCTTTAAAAAAAAAATTCAGCACATAAAATTAGTTCGTCAAAAGTATTGTTAAATATTTATTTAGTCTCATTTATATGAACTTATTGGAGGTTTTAGTACTTCCAAGATTTAAAATAAAAAAGTGCAACAAAAAAGTTGGTCATGAGCAGCATGGGATAATGAAGTCATGTTATGTGTCATTGAACGTACATAGAGTAAAAACAGAGTGAGGCTATGTTGCTATGCATAGCACGGATGGCTAGTGTACTACGGCTTAATATGGTACTTTTTAAAATCTTAACGGTCGATCCAACCGTTCGATGTGATAACCATATGAATATGTACTTGCAAACTAAATTATATATTTTTTCGAATTTTTTTACTATTTTTTTAGATAGGTAGAAAAATCAGTGTTTTCTGAAAATTCTGGACCATCAAAATTCTACCTATCTAAAAAAATAGTAAAAAAATTCAAAAAAATATAAAATTTAGTTTGCAAGTACATATTCATATGGTTATCACATTGAACGGTTGGATCGACCGTTAAGATTTTAAAAAGTACCATATTTAGCCGTAGTACACTAGCCATCCGTGCTATGCATAGCACCATAGGCTCACTCGTAAAAACATTCCTAATTAGTACTGCAGGAATCAGTTTGGGAAAGCAGATTTTTATACCGCCTCTTCTTTATTTAACTGGTTCATGCACCACCAAAAATCAATTTTTGAACAAGCACTGGTTTTTTGTGAAATCATAACACATTTTCAAACTCCTATGTATATTATAAAAGATTTTTCTACTTTGTGGGTTTCGAACTCACGACCTTCCACATGAGAGCCATGTGTCTTTGCCACTAGACCAAAGGCACATTCTTAACAAGCATTGGTTTTATAAAACAAGTACAAGAAAGAGGCTCAAGTAAATCCAGAGACTGGTAAATGTCAAACTCCTCTTTCTATTTGCAACGGTAAATGTTGCCTTCAGCTGATCGGCTGATCGGTACTAATAATATATAACAGAGCGGTATGATAATTTGACTAGATATATGTTGCCTTCTGCTGGCTGATTTAGGTTTATGTCTGACGAACAGTACGCTATTGCATTAAATTTGTTGAAAGAGGTTGAGGATCTCATTCTAGAGAACAATATAACAATTCATGGTGTGGCTGAGAACCTTCTAGCTTGACTTTAGATCTGCCCCTGCGTGACGCAACGGGGAACCGTTTTCACCAATGATGCAATTATGCAGATTATTAGATAACAATGTTGCTTTCATTTTGTTCTATCCTCATTTTAATAGGAGCAATATGCTATGTACCATACAAACTTACGATCATACTTGGTACCTGTTACGATGTACCAGTAGCATACAGGTTGTAAGCCACAATGGTATGGTTCTGAGAATTTAGGTGAACATTATTTTTCTTGTAATAAAACTAGCAAAGGAACAAAATGGAACTGACCTTTAATAAACAAAAGTTTGTTAAACTTTGAGTGATTTTTGTGTAATTTAAGCATCATACGTAATTTCTGCATAATTGATTTCTTCTAGTGGGAAATCTGGTAAAAAATTTCACTTTCACAGTTTCACTCTAATTGCAGGAGAGCAACATGCCAGTACCCTTATCTGTTATGAAAGAGCTCTTATCGAAAGGTCTAACTAGTAAAATTCCTTAGCTATTTAAAACCTTTATAGGTTTTAAGATGGAGTTGGTGTTTCTTTTTCTTACCCAACAGTCGAAGTTCATAATAAATGACAGATCAAACCTAATTGACCAAAGTTACCTGTGACGAAAACAGTGACAGCACGAAAATTGACAAATGAAGCGGAAATTGTTAGATTTTGAGTTGGAATAAGTCTCCCTGTTTTTTGCGAGTTGCCAATGCGTATATTGAATCGTAAGCGTAATTGGGCCTAAAAATTGTTACCGTTTTATTATGTCGGCCCAAAGACATTTAATTCGTAAAATCTGGAAGCGCTACTTCTGAAACCAAGAAACCACACGAAAAACTTCACCAAAGCCACGTGTCGTATGTTCTCTTCCCTTCTCCGACTCTTTTTGTTTACCTCTCAGGCTCTCACGAACAAATTAAACGCATCTGGTCTATTTTCACCCAATTTCCTACGCAATTCCACATCTACCTCTTCCCCCTCCTCGCCGGTTCATCACAGCCGTAGAATCGACCGGGGATGGAACTGGAGGATCCATCCGCCGTCCAGATAAGAAACCCTAGCCAAGCGCCTATCAATCATCATGACCTCAATTCGGAGGTTGGTGGATGTTCTGTAATTTACTGTTTTTTTTTTTTTCAATTTGCTGTTTGATTTCAATCCACTTGAGACTATGAGGTACTTTAGGTTGCTACAGAGAAGTCGCACTTCTGATTTCTTGTTGTTATTGCATGTGTGCCTTCCCATAACCTGGCTTTTGTGTAGTAATTGTCAGCATAACTGACTGTTAGTACCCAATTTTTGTATCAGGATATCAGGAGTACTGAACTGGTATTGCTTTTTGTAAAATTAAACTTGCTTAATCTTCCAAATTTAACCTCACTGAAGACAGGTTTCTCTATGAACTGAGGGTAAAATAATAAGCTCGGGATGGTTCTGACAAGACAGAAATGCATGTGATCCATGTGCTCACATGCTAAGCTAACTAATTTATTGTTGGTAAACCAACTTCAGGACTATGGGTGAATATCAACTGATCAACTCCATAGGCTGTGTTCATATGCAACTTTTTCTTATTTGGTTATCCGAAAGCAAAGTGTGAGAGGATTGGAACCTCAAAAGTGAAGCTTCTAGAACTAGGAAGATTACAGTCTTTCTCTTTCTTCTTGTTGATTGTGTCTGCAAAACTAATTCTTGCTTCAGAGTGGATCTCACTCCACTTCTCATTTTCATATTACCAAACAAAATAGAATAGGAAGCAAAATTGGAAATTGTATATTCCTTTTCTTCTTATTTGACATGCTGGCCTTCATAATCCTGCTATAGTAATTTACCTAGGGTTAAAGTACCTTCATTTTGGTTCTTCTATATCATCATTATTATATGTCTTACTTTTTAAAGCTTTTTATGTCTGAATTAATTCCACTGAAACATCTGTATCCCCCACCCCCTTTCCTAACCTAGGAAATACATGGCGACATCCTATTGACTGGTGCCGACAACACAATAGTTCCTGATAATGGCACTGCACCTGACAATGATGAAGTGGATGATATTGGCGAAGACACCTATGATGGGGCCCCTGAGGTGGGTATGGTCTTTGAGGACCACCAGAAGGTGAACCGATTCTACCGCCGGTACGCACGCCGCATTGGCTTCGGTGTCTCAGTGCGCCGCTCCTCATTTACCAAGGAAGGTAGGTGCCTTTACCTTGAGCTGATGTGCTGCAAGGGTGGTAGGCCCCGCTCCGAGGCCAAGTTCCGGAAACGAGCCTCTGCCACCACTAATTGCCCTGCCAAGATCCGTGTCAAGCTTTGGCCTGATGGCCTCCTCCACCTGGAGCTTGCCAATCTTGAGCACAACCACCCTGTCTCACCCTCCATGGCCCGCTACCTCAACCAATACAAGCAACTGCCTGGTGCCGAGAAGAGACGTTTGCGGACAAGTGCCGGTAGGGTTCTTCCGCCAGAGGAGCCGAGCCGAATGCCCGTTGACCGGCTGGGGGAGCTCGAGGAATTGCTCTTTGGAGAGACAGAGCATAGGAGCTTCACTGAGCGAGGCCGGCTGAGGTTGGCCCAAGGCGATGCCGAGGCACTGAGGTTGTTCTTCACAAAGATGCAGGCAAAAAACCCTAGTTTCTTTTCGGTGATTGATTTGGATGAGGAGGGGGGCCCGCGAGGGGTGTTTTGGGCAGATGCAAGGTCGAGAGCAGCTTATGAGTATTACAGCGATGTTGTGTACCTTGATACCACTTGTCTTGTTAGCAAGTTCGAGGTGCCACTTGTGACTTTTGTTGGGGTTAATCACCATGGGCAGTTTGTGTTGCTAGGTTGCGGTTTACTGTCTGACGAGTCGCCGGAGTCATATGCATGGCTGTTGAAAGCTTATATTGCGTGCATGGCTGGGTATCTGCCAAATGCACTGATCACTGATGATTGCAAAAATGTGCATAGTGCAGTTACCGAGGTGCTCCCTAATGTGAGGCACCGCATGTGCTTGTTCCAGATCATGAAGAGAGCAAGCGAGAGGTTGAGTGGCTTCACTGAGTGCCGGCTCATAATCAAGTTGATGCAAAAGGCTGTGTTTGATTCCTTGACTCCTGAAGAATTTGACGAAGAATGGAGGCGGATGATTGAGATGTATAACAACCTTCACACCAATGATTGGTTGAGATTGTTGTATGAGTATCGGTACCTATGGGTTCCAGTTTTTCTCAAGGATACATTCTGGGCTGGCATGTCAGTAACTCACCGTAACGATGTAGTTGTTCCTTTTTTCGAAGGTTTTATAGACTTGAAAACTACCCTGAAACAATTCTTGGGTAAATACGAGTCGGCTTTGCAGAGTAAGTATGAAAAAGAGGCGCAAGCTGATTTTGAGACTTTTCATAAGAGACGGCCAGCTGTGTCAAAGTTCTACATGGAAGAACAACTTTCTAAGGTGTATACACTGAACATGTTCAAATTATTTCAAGATGAGATTGAGGCCATTATGTATTGCCATGCCACAATAGTCGGCATGGATGGGCCCATCTCGACCTTTGAGGTGAAAGAGTGTGTTTTTCTAGATGATGGCAAGAGGACCATGAACAAGATTTACACTGTTACATACGACACAGAGGGCAAGAATGTGAATTGCATTTGTGGGTATTTTCAATTCAAGGGGATTTTGTGCAGGCATGCTCTCTCGGTTTTTAAATCACAACAGGTACACGAGATACCTTCTCAGTTTGTGCTTGACCGGTGGAAAAAGGAGTTCAAAAGGTTGCATGTGTTGGTACGAAACTCACACAGTAATGATGTGGTTGCCAATAATAGAATTGACAGGTACGACTACTTATCTATGCGGTGTCTTCAGTTGGCCGAAGTAGGGGTGCTGTCTGATAAATACCGACTAGCACTGAAGCTGATTAGAGAGGTCGAGAAGTTCCTACTTAGTGATGGTACACATGATGATACAGTACCAAGGATTAAGTCACGTGTATTAAAACCAAAGAAACTGATAAAAGATGGAAATGTCAATATGGCTCCCAAAGGAAATGAAGCAACAAACAATGGCCAGGCTATACAAGAGAGAGATCCTCAGGTATGGGTTACTATTTTGGATGTTTTTCTTTCCATCACCTGGTTTTAATGCTAATTTTAGGAGCATTTGTTTTTTTTAATTTTAGGCTAAGCAAGCTTCTGATGGAACAGACAAGGTTAGTGTTTCTACTAGGCCCCTTAATATTTTTCAAGTTCTTCAAGTTTTTTATAAACAGCAATACAATTTTTTTATTCTGATGAAGCATGCGTACTTCTTTTTCTCTGGTAAATATGCTATGTTCTGTGCTCTGATGGTGCAAACACTTCTTTTAGGGAGAAGCAAATCCATGTAACGGAAAGCCATCTGCTTCTAATCAAACTGGCATCAGACCAAGCATTGTGTACATGTTTCCAGTAAGTTTATACATTGTGCCTTTTAATATATTGTAATCGGTGATTTTGTTTGATATGATGTCATATACTCAATTTACCTGAAAATATGTGGAAGCACCTTACAATTTCAAAGTACTCAGTACAGTAGTATGCAATTCGATTTAACCTGGTTATTTTAGTTTCATTGTAAGTTTTAGTCTTTTTTTGTCTCTTTTTAATTTCCTATAACAGATTAAATTTTGGTAATGTAGGCGGGATTTGACCCTCAGGCATTTGGAAACGGGTCGATGATACCACCACCACCATGGGCGTATCAGCATATGTTTCAGGTCAGAATTTCACATTCAAACATTTCTACTTCCTTTAGTTTTTACTCCATGATAGTTTCCATTCTAATTATTTACAAATTGGGTGAACTTACAGATTCCGCAAATGCCAAAAGAACATCAAAATCCCGGCCAAAATGCAGCAAAACAGACAAGGAAAAGACGAAGAATAAATCGTAGCCAAAAGCTTGCGGAGGTAAATGAGGCAACAAATGGGGCTTTTGCACAAACCTCTAGTTAAAGAGAATTGGTGCAATTGCTTTTACAACTATATGTTCATTGTTTACCGATGAAATTAAAGTCTAGACTACAGTCGAGCCGAAGTAGAGTAATTTCCATGTATGATAGTTTTGTACCGATCCAATTATAAAACATTTAGCACTGACGTAGATGTAGCTTTTAGGCATCTTTCTTCCCCGTCTCTCAATGGGTAGTTAGTTTGATTTTGTTTGTTTATTGTGAGGTTCATTTCCTGACCAAAAGCCTGTAAATAATTCGTTGACATTTTTTTCATTTTAATTTTTACTCTTTTGTTTGGCACCCTGATAATGTTTGATATTGAAATTAGCTTTCATAATATGCTTATTGTTGCGCATATACAAAGGATTTGGTTTTTGTTCCGTGAAGGTTTAGGTGACAAAGGCACATCATTATAATAAAATGATTAAAAACCATAAAAAATAAACGATATAACAGAAGTAGGCTAATAGTTCAATTTTATTTTCTGTTTCTTTATCTTGCCTTCGCCTTCTAAGAACTTAATAGTTAAGAGAATAAAGTACTAATATAACTAAATAAAACAGGCAAAATTAATCTATGTGAAAAGCCGAAACAGCTGTCAAAACTCAGCTCGATCGGTGAATTTTCGTAGTTCTTGATACTTCCGAAAGTGTAACAAAATCAATGGTATTTTATGGATGAAAAGCGAATGTATATGATATGTCGGTACAATTCCATGATGTGAATTTTGAATTTTGGAACCTATCTTTAAAATATGGCGGAGCCCTGGAAGCATAATAAAAGCACAGAGAATGGAATATTTGAGCTCGCAAAGAATAACCACTAAATAAATACTAACGA
The DNA here is from genome assembly GCA_025461045.1 of Carex parvula. Taxonomy (NCBI): domain Eukaryota; kingdom Viridiplantae; phylum Streptophyta; class Magnoliopsida; order Poales; family Cyperaceae; genus Carex; species Carex parvula. The sequence goes on from JAJGRW010000839.1 coordinate 117,874, forward strand.
AAGGAACTATATAAAAACAAAACACAAATTTGCTGTCAACATTTCCTGCCTCATAAATATAAAAACCAGATTCTACAGATTTAGCGCTCAACAAATATCCCTAAAAGCAGCAAAATATAAATTTGGAGTGCTAATCTTTGGCACATCCGAAGAATTTTGAGAGCGGTACAGGGCCGTCACCCTCTTCACTGTCGCTGCCAGAGTGTTTGATCTTTGACCTAGACCTGTGCTTCCTCTTTTCCTTTTTCGACCTCTTTGATCTAGATTTTGATCTTGACCTTCTCGAGTCTCTCCCTTCATCTTCACTGTCACTACTAGAATATTCAGAGGACAAACTGTCCGATGAACTTGACTCTGATGACCTTCTGTGCTGTAAAATAACAAAAAAAATTAAAAGATTAATGTGGATAAATTAGCATATTCTTTAGTTTTCAGTTAAAAATAAAATTTTCTATTGGTTTGGGAGGCACCAGAAAAGGTCAGTTCACAGGTTACTAATCCACATATCAAACATTCCTATGAAGTGAACAATTTTCCAAATCCATCAACCAGTAGTTGGTCAGTGTTGTAGGATGTTTTACCTTTCTCTTTTTTTTGCTCCTTTTTTTCGTATCTTTATCCTTATCTTTATCCTTTCTCTCTGCATGATGAAGAGAGCAGGTTAGGAAAGCAAAATTGCATAACTAATTGCAACATGCAAGTTGTATCAAAAGAGAGTAAAAAGACAAGGGAATTATTGCATCATTAACGAAGGAAACAGTTCTAGCTTAAAGAGTACCTTTCTTAGAACGGGAACTAAGTTTTGAGCGGTTTCTTCCCTGTGCAAGCTTCTGAGCTCGTTCGGCATCAAGTTGGGCTCTGTATTCTCTCATCATTCTATCCTTGTCAGCCTCTACCTCTCCTTTCTTTAACTCATCTTCCTACATAGAAATGAAAGAAGTTTGATGAACATCAGGTAGCAATGTTTTATTAAATAGTTAATGACAGCATCAGTGTTCTACTGCACAGATAGCCTAGCATATTCTAGGTTCGAGTCCAAATAGAACTTGGGATCCTTAACTCATATTCTTTAATAGAGATTAATGTAGAGGCTAGCATAAGCGTGTCAATTAGCCTAGCATATTGCTTATTTTATTTCCTTCTTTCCTGGATTCTTGATTTCATTTCGATTTTTCTTCAATTAGTAGTCCCCCATTCACCTTACTTCCCCAAGAGGCCCGAAACCTTCCTTTCTAAACCATCAATTAAGCATAATTGATACTATAACAAACTATAAGATTGTCCCATACATAAATGAAGAAAAGAGTTGTAATTTTCCTAACAAAAATGATCTATAGAGAGATAGAGAGAGATAACTTAAAACATTTCTGAAAATATAAACTAAGATAAATGTCAAAGAAACATAAAGCAAGAACAAATCAGCCACTATCATTTGAGTGAGCGAGCGAGTGAGAGAGAGAGAGAGTGAGTGAGTAAGAGAGAGAGAGAACCTTTTGTTTGCGCTTGAACTCTTCCCAGGTGATGGTGTGAGAAGTTTGGAGGCTGGCCAAGCGAGCTGCGTGCCACTCTGGTGAATGAAATGAACCGTCCGCCTGCGACGCCCCCGTTAGTATTCATTCATTTTTTATATGAAAAAAATACAAAACAAATACCGCGCCGCTCAAAGTGAAAAATGGTATTATAGCTACTTGAAAATGATATAGATATTCCCTCAAGTATATAGAGATGTCAACTCATACAAGTACAACAGAAACTCCAAATCTGACCCAAACTGACTCTAACAACTCCCTATAAACTTGTATAATCTTGTACAATCTTGTACATGCATGCATTTCTATAATCTTGTACAATCAACAAGAATGGGTAAAAATAGGTCTGTTGTGCTCTTACACTTCATGTATATGCTTGCCCTATGTGTAGTCTAGATTGCTTTACAAAATGTTTCTGTTAATTTTAAACTGAAGAAAGGTACCGACATATTTACGACAGATTGAAACCAATAAGGAAACACAGTGTAATAATGCCTCAATTAGATAACAATGGGGACCTCAATTCAACGAATCCACTTGTAGAACGTAATAGAGGTACGACAGTTTAAGTTACAGATAAACCAGATTTTAGAAGGGTATTCATGAAATAGCAAACTTGAGACATCAGGAATCAAGATAAAACGATTGTAATGGAAAATCTAAAAAAATATAGTTGAGAGAAGGAAGGGGACCGACCATGCCATCCTCGGTCTCATTCGTGGCAGCCGAGCTGGAGCCGACGCGAGACCTCTGCATCGCCTTGTACGCCTGATTCTTCCCCATCTCTCTCTTTCAATCTCTGTTTCGTCGGTTGATTCGAACAAAGAGAAACCCTAAAAATGGAGGTGAGAAGCCACAAGCGCTTTTACTGAGAGCGCAAGCGAGGAAGATAGGTTTTCTCGTTCCTTTCTTTTTTTTCTCCCTTTTTTTTATTTTATTCCAATAAGCCAACTTGTTTGGAATGTTTTCATATAAGTCCCTAATTGATAAATATTGTACACTTCCCCCTACTTATTTTTTCCAGGCTTTCAATTGACGCGGTACAGCGTACAGCCACTTGTAGGAATAGACTTACACACTTACCACAATTCGAGATCTTTTCATGCTTAAATTATTTGAACTTCTTCAAAATAACAATTAACACAACACATATCAAAGTAACAAAAAGTTGTGTGTGTTTTTTTGTATAATTTTGCAATAAATATATCTGCTATGGAGCACTATTTGTATCAAGTTCTTCTTTTAGTATGAAATGAAGGTCAAAATTTTCAAATCACCTCCGGTGATATATATTACGTTGCGAACTTATAATTTTATCAACTTAGAACTCAATTTTGACAAACAAGCATTTACAATTGACGAAAATGTGTTACACTTTACAGAAATGTATATTCGGTTCAAAGATATTTGTTTAGAGGACACTAATTAGAGCATAACTAATATCATCAGAAATAAATAAAGATTCAAATATAATTACATTTAATTAAAAAAATTATTTGATAGAAAGTATAACTAAATTAATTATATTTTTATGTTAAATCAAGTTCATCTGTTCATGACTTTATAATTCGCAATTTAGGAAGTCGAGCTCAGGCCCATCCAATAGTCTTCCAAATGCTCAAACTATTATTATTTCACAAATTTTATTCATAGCTTTAAATTTCTTACTTCGTTTTGCTTCCTATCAGAATAAATAAATCATCAATCACAAAATCAAAATATGTTATGACTTCCAACGACACAAAATGAAAATCCTACAAAAATTGGAGAAACAAAGAATTATAAATTATGTAATATAAATAAATTTGTATATCTCCATTCCATTATTAAGCACGTTGATGTCCTGATCCGCCAACGGCTATGATTGAAAGATGAAATTTTGGATTTAATATCAGCTCTCCAATCACATAATCTGTCATCTTTTGATTAAATGCATCTCTTTTATGTGTAGAAGTCTCAAATTAGTTAGAGATGTACTCGCCACACATATTGTCACAAGTAATGCCAAGAATTGAGAAAATGGAATTAGCATTAAATTTTTGTTACCATATCTCTTGCCATATTTAATTGGCGCATACAAAGATTAATTTCCGATTTTTATAGCATATCTCATTTCCGAATTGCCTACCTCTTATTCATTTTTGGAAGATAACAAAAAAGGCATATTATTGTTTATTCCCTAGCAGCTTTCCACATTTAATTTAATTGAATTACAACACAAAAATTGTGTATGCACTGACATGCAAAGAATGTTGTTGTATTAAAACAGTCATTTGTTGTTGTTTTTTTTATTATTATTATTTATTATTTGCATCTCTATTCAATCTTAATGTTAAATCTTATAATATATGTTCCGTTGCAACGCACGGGTATATATATATATATATATATATATGCATCTGCAGATTGTATCGATGTTTCTCGAATCGCCGCCCTCTTTACTGATTAGGCTTGTTTTTGAGAGAAGAAATCTGACCGGGATTGTTTATTGACTGGGCTTGTCATCAGAGATTTGAAAGAAGAAATTTCATTATAATATCAAAAAGAAACTGAAATTTGAAAGAAGCGTGTATATTACATTTATTTAAAGCTAAATGCAAAAATAACCTCTCATACAAATCAGTAAAATGGAAAATCAATACAATCAGATCTAGTTCAAACTCTACAGCAAGAACTCTTCTACAATTCCAAACCAAAATCTTATTGAATAGAAAAAAAGCTGATCTTGACTTCAAATTGAATATATTTCTCTCTCGATTTTTTTTTATAATTTATTAAGTACTTAATATGTATATTTATTAATTTCTTCTGTTATTTTATTACGATATTTACAAATGTAAACAAAATTATAAATACAATTAATAGACACATATTTTATTAATTTAATTTATATTTTAATATTAAGATAGGAGTGTGGCTAAATTGCTGCTGGCAGCATTTCAGCCAAGTGCTGCCGGGGCTATATTTGATTATGTGATGTTCAAACAATAAATTCAAACCGTTAGATGTTCAATCTATATTAAAATCTACTTGGAGACCAAATTTTACATTTTTTTGAATTTTTTTATTATTTATTAAGCTGGTTTGAAAACCGCTGTTTTCAGTAAATTTCTGCAGCATTGAAAACAGCGGTTTTCAAACCAGCTTAATAAATAGTAAAAAAATTCAAAAAAAATGTAAAATTTGGTCTCCAAGTAGATTTTAATATAGATTGAACATCTAACGGTTTGAATTTGCTGTTTGAACATCACATAATCAAAAATAGCCTCGGCAGCATTTCAGCTAAAATGCTGCTAGCAACAATTTAGCCACACTCTTAAGATAGACTTACATGATAAATACTTTTTTTTTTAACTTTTTCCTATAGACAACAAATTATATTTAGTAAATTTACATAAACTTCAAAATACTTAAAACAATATATAAATAACACATGCATGATAGATCATGCAATAACGCCCTCTCTTTCTCCGTCCCTCTCCCTCTCCACATGCGCAACTTATTTTGTTATTCATATTTAATAGAAATTATAAAATGTCTCTTGATGCTAAATTTTAAATGCACACATGCTAACGTCAATAAAAGAATTCTTTAATATGTTTGAAACCATACAAAAATAAAGAAATTCACTTTTGACAATAAAAAAGAATTTGAAGTGCCAATCTTTTAAAAAGTGCGAATGTAATATATCAATTTATTTGCTTCAATCGTAAAATCTTCACGCGTTCAATATGTATATGGAAGTAGTATTTTTAATGAGTGAGGCTACGGTGCTATGCATAGCACGGATGGGGTCCGTGCTACGGCTCAAAATTTGACTTTTCAAAATCCTAACGGTCAATCCGAACCATTCAACATGATTATAAAATGAATATGTACTTGCAAACCAAATTTTACCTTTTTTCGAATTTTTTTATTATTTTTTCGAAAATCACTTGATCTGAACATTCTAGACCATCCAAAAACAGCCTATCTAAAAAAATAGTAAAAAAATTCGAAAAAATGTAAAATTTGGTTTGCAAGTACATATTCATTTTATAATCATGTTGAATGGTCTTTGAAAAATCAAATTTTGAGCCGTAGCACGGACCCCATCCGTGCTATGCATAGCACCGTAGCCTCACTCATTTTTAATCCCCACTAGAGAAATACAATAAGAGACATAGTCATAAATTAGAACGTGAGAGGTCAAAGATTAAACTTTATACAAATTTCTAGTTCTATTACCATAATATAAGTGTATACTTTTATACTTTATTTTAAATATTATATGAAATCGCTTTACATATACAAGTTAAAGGATGTATTCGTTAATATAGAGATATTTAGAAAACTACACTTGTTACAAATACTAATGCATATATATTCTGGAAAACATAAAATTACACAAGCTTTTTTTTTTGTATATAATATAAGTTGCGTTTAATATGATGAAGGCACCGTATTAATTCAAAAGAATACAACACTAAAAGGAACAATTATAATAGTAAATAGAAAAATCATAATGGTAAATAAATTGTATAAGAATAATAAGTATATGTTAAAGTAGTAAGAAAATAAATTATATAGAGTTAAATACTGGACATTGCCAATCCCCACAAATTTACAAGATAAAAATTTACATCCATTAGTTTACCATACTCTCATACAGTCATACCCATACAATTTAAACCAGTCTTATCTGTCAACAAAATTGAATGTTCGGTGGAGCTTTAGCTTAGGCTTAGCACCATCGTTTACATCGATGTTCAGATAGTGCTATAAAATCACTAGCTGTTGGTGCAAATTTCACCAAGTGCAAGTACAATTATCAAGGTGAGAGAAAATACGTAGCTGAAGAGGATTAATTAATTAATGACGGGTGTGATTAGGCCTTAGGGCCTTAATCCATGTTCCTACAATAACCAAATCATAATAAATTGACGGAAATACCATATGCTACGAATAAACTACTTTATTAGGCATTAGTTCTATCTGATTAGATCTAAAATTGAATTCTATACTGGACTGGCAGCTATAGCATACAACTAAGGAGGTGAAACTACAGTGAGCTAGGCTCTGCTGCACTCACTCAAGCTTTCTGCTCTCTCAAGCAAGATCTGGGGCCTACCGCAACAAGCTTCTGCTCTGACCAGAAGATCCTCTTAGACATTCTCAATGCAAAAGCAACTGAAGCATCGCCATATTAGAATTCAACAATCTAGACAATGTTTCAGACAGATAGCAGAGCCACCAAGTTCTCACAGCAAATATCTCCAGGGAAGACCTAGGAGATCCTCACAATTTTGCCAATCATGCCATCAATTCCTTGTTGCCTTCTATTACCTTCAGCAAAATGATGTCTTCCCAGCATTACCCCACTACAGTATAGTGTCTTGTAGTTGTCAGATTGCTAATTGTTTATATTCTTAAAATGCACCTTGTAAAAACTGTTTCAAATTAATTATTAAAGTTCATCCTATGGGGTAATGCTGGGAATACATCATTTTGCTGAAGGTGCATTTTAAGAACATAAACAGTTAGAATATGACTTGCTGAATGCTGGGAAGACATCTCATATGGAGCTCCTCTATTTTAATTAGTTTCAATGAACACGCCATCATTTTGCTGAAGGTGCATTTTTACTATTACTTCTTTGCAAGTCATGCTTGTAAAAACTGTTTCTTATAATTTATGCAATATGGCGTGTTCATTGAAACTAATTAAAATAGAGGAGCTCCATATGAGATGGAGAGAGCAACAAGCATGACTTGCAAAGAAGTAATAGTAAAAAAATAAAATAAAAAAAAGGTACATTAACAAATATAAAGTTCAAGAAACTTAGAAATGTTCGTGTCAGACATATCCATTAATGTCTCATTTATTATTCTATAAAATGTGGCTCCAGGTTTATCAAAAGCCAACCAGAGCACTATTTCAAACAATACTAGAAATGTATCATGTTACGACATTTATACAACTATAAGCAAAAACACAGTTCATCCTACTCTCGAAACAAAATACAAAATGACCAACTGCTCCCTCCATAAAACAGGAACACAGAAGTTCACTTTATGTCAGGAATCAAAAATTTTATTTCTTTTGTAGAAAGAGAAACGAATAATCTTGCCACCTACTGCCGTTTGGGTTCTTCATCTTCATTTGTTTCTTCCTCTGTTTGACTTGCTAGTTTCACAATGTCCTCCACAAGAATCTTACCCTCTGTTGCACCGAAGTAAAATATAGCTAAGTTAGCAGAGAAAACTGAAGTAATATCACTGAGGCACTAAAGAAAGGTACCCTATTTTCTATGTTCTATGTGGTAAGCAGTGAAAGAGGGGCATTTGACCTTTCGGATTAAAGTACAGATGGGAATAAAAGATCATTTGTGTTCTATAGGAGTATATTTCCTTTGATCTAAAGGGACAGACAATACATATTCCCGTTTTCTGGAGCATTCCTGATACATTGACATTTTGCGGGGTAAACAAGAAATTGGTGGGGAAAAAAAAATATAGTATCAAAAAACAAACAGAAATATAGAACTCGTTATATGACCTTTATCTCTAGAGAGCTTGCCAATAAGCTCTTGCACTCCCTCTTTTCCAATTGTGCTCTTAAGATACGCAGCTGCAGCCGCCACCTCCTCTGGTGTCACCTTGCCATCACGATCCCTTTACATAATAGAACAAAAGGAGAATACATAAGAGTTCAACTGAATTTACTTTATAAAATGCATTGATTCTTAAGACAAGGTTACCTATCAAGAAGTTGCCAGCGGTTGCCAATTTTGGCGTCGACATCATCTATCTCCTGCTCAAGTTCTTGCAGCATAGCATCAACCTGAAATTGTACCACAATAATGGCCATAATTTTAACAAGGTAAATGATTCTCACCGGCATGATTTTGATAATGCAATAACAACAAAACCATTTTCCAAGTCAACAACTCTTGATTCTAATGCACCTTCTATATTATGTACCAAGTTGTTGTATGTCATTGAGTTGTATATTATGCTACAATAGACATTTGACAGAGCTGCTTTTGGTTTGACATTATCACTAAAAGTCTGCAATTATCATTCTTCGTAATAAATAATATACATGCATCAAAGAGATAGAAAGACGAACCTTTTCTATAAGAGCAGATGAAACCTTATCGCCAGCTGCTTCAGCCGCATGGTCAGCAACTTCACGTGCAGCTATGTATGCTCTCTTTGCTTCTTCTTCACCTTCAGTTCCTTTCTTTTCAAGCATCTCATTGTATAACTCAATCTGTATTTTCCCGTTTTACATCAGGTAAAATTCACAATTATATAAAACAATCAATAATAAAGGGTTCTTGAGTTACTTTTACCTCCTTGTTTACAAGGCTTAAAAATTCCTGACGCTCCTTGCTAACAGACTGCAAACGAATAAACAGAAGTTGTCAAGTGTATGCAAATATGTTACTCAAAAGCTTGCTGTTGTTGTATTGATTGTTTGGTCACAACATTGACATAAGCACAGACCATAGTTATTACCCAAAGTACAAGGCCCTTTTTACTAAGGGGCTAATTTTATTATTTCTTAGGATTTCTAAATCCTCTCTCTTTTTTTGAGATCTTTTCTTCCCAGTTTATCACAAATCAAGATGGTATAGACAATTAATAACAGAAAGAAATTACGGAAGCAGAAGCGAGAACAGCCAGAGCTCGACTGATATTGCAGAGATGTTCTTGCTTGTCCGGCATCTTAGCTTTAGCCAACTCTTCTGCTTCTCTGGCTGTGGGGCCCTCCATCTCTTTCAGAGCAATGTCCTCCTCAGCAGCCATAGGTTGCTCCTTGAGCTTCTCTTTCTGTTGCTTCTTCTCTTCCTCCTGTGAAGTGTTTTAGTTTGCAACAAAACAAAGATTTTAAGCCTTTACCAATAGGCAAATTTAGTAATTACTGCCTACAGGATCTTTGTCAAAAAAAAAAAAAATCAATTGTTACAAAAAACTGGATGTTGGATGTTATGAACTTTTCAAGCCCCATTAATTATACTTGAAGCCCATAACATTCCAAATAGGTAAATTTCTGAATCCTTATATCATGCTTAGAAATAATCAAAAGGTGTCTGTTTAAAACAACTTGTGGTGATAACCATACCGCCCTTTAGCCAAAAATGCCAAAAAGGCCTAATTATCGACCAGAAATTTCTGAATAACACTTCAAACTAGAAATAATATATAAGTCAATATAATTTTTCAGTAAACTTTCAAGTGAAAGCACCAGAATGCCCCAAGAAAAAGTACACAGGCTTACTTTGATGAGTTCTTCTTGCAACTCGAGGAACTCCAATTTTCTTCTCCTCTCAGAGACAGAATCTTCTGATGGCAATGCTGTACCAACAGTATCAACAACCTCCTCAGGCAGTGAAGAAAGTGTCGCAACAACTGCCTCCTCGGGCTTCAACTTGCCAGATACAGTGAAAGCCCTAGTAGACATCACAACATGTTAAAACTCACTTAGTCACTTAAAAGGGGTCCCAAAAATATCAGGTCAATGAAAGAATTTTGTTTTAACAAGGTTACCTTGAAAGGATTAGAAGAGAAGATGGTACAGCATGGTTTAGAGACAGGTCCAGCCAGTCACGGAGCTGAGTGAAAATTTCAATAAAACGACATGATTAATTCAAACTAAACGGTCCCATTATCTTATCCAGGGAGAAAACGACCTATAATAAATTGTATTGGATCTGCAACCAAGCAAATAAAGAATAAATGCAGAATAATTGATTATTCTTAAACCTGATTTCGCATCTCTTCCGTGGAAAGCAAACCAAGATGGCCTCTTTCTCTACAAGCTTGTCTCAGTTCCTCTTCAGAAAGAGTATCTATGCCTTCAGCTTGGATCAATTTATCATCTTCTTTAATTCTGAATTTGGGAAATTCATTTTGGTCAAAATATTAAGGATATTGTTATAAACAATAAATATTATCACAAGATAAATAATGTCAAGTAGATTCCATAAAAAGAAGAAATACAAGAAAGAAAAATTGAAATGCACAGTAGTGAGCAAAGCTAAAAAAGATACTACTGCATACAAGGATAAAAAAAAGTATGTATATTTTTATGTCATCTATGTAGAATTCTCGTTCTTACTTTTGCAATGTCCTACGAAGCATGAATCTCAGGTAATTATCTGTGCCGAAAGGTTGGATCCCCATGTATTTGCACATATTAACCAACCGGGGCCTGAAATAATATAACAAAATTAGTGGACCTAATCACTTGTCAGTAAAGAAACAAACACACAAGTACGAGGAACAATTTACTGCTACCCTCCAAAATTTTGAAGTATCTTATATGTATTCCTCTGAACAAAAACCCCAGCACCCCCCCCCCCCCCAAAAAAAAAAAAAAAATCCAAAAGACCCAAATAAAGAGAAAAAAGGCACCTAAACTTTCCCTTCAGATGAATAGGAACTCAAAAACTATGCATTATATTAAATTCACCTGCTCATATTGTCCAAAGTAAGCTCATCATTGAACAGCTTTGCAAAGCTCAATATTTCATCATTGGCAACACGTCCACCAGTCCGGACCTAAGCACAATTGCAATAATAATGGAAATCAAATATAAAATCAATGCAAAAAATTAGCACCCAAAGGTAGCCATATTCAATTTTATAACCAAATTTTCAACCTGACCTTATTTAAAAACTCATCGAGATCTTCAGCTGTTTGTTTGAACTCACCACTTCGTGAAGACTGAACTTCCTTTGCCATTTCTTTGGCAGTGTCTTGCAAAAACTTGGCATATTCGATTTTTGCTTTAAGTCTCCTTTTTAATGCTTCCTGTAAACAAAGTAAAATTTTGTAAGTGTGAGAACACCTCAGCAGTGGCACAGTTCCCTGTCGGTATAATACCGATATGAACTGTAACAATTGAGCTTCTTGTTTATCTTTTTGCTTAAAATTGAATCATAGAGCTTCTGTTTAAAATTGACTTCTAGAGCTTCTGTAAGCACTTATATTCAATAGATTAAAAAAATTAACTAAGCTAATAATCACTTCATAAAAGTAAGTTTTCTTTTGTTAAATCAGCACACACCAGTTAACAGGACCAGAAAAGTACCAAAATTCAAAACCATAATCCTGGTTTTTCATCATCACCAATCTCTGTGATGTTAATCAAAACACAACAAAAGAGAACCCTATGCCAATTAACTTTATCTAAGATTTTCTTCTTTTTCTTAAAAAAAATTACATTGTAACTCTGCTTTAAGCCCAAAAACCAAGAAAATAATAGACCATAGAATCAAAAGGACATACTACTCCTGACCACTGTCGCTGAAACCCAACAACAAGTTCCAAAAAACGCGTTCAAAAATACCTGCTCTTTCATCTTGTCTTGAAAAGTGGAAGGAAGCATATTAGGAAACAGTTTCAGAAAAACTGGCAACAGAAACTCCATGAAAGGCACTATAATGAAAACCGCGACTGGCACCAGCCTGAATATGTCAGCAGTGGTACGTGTCAGCTGTTGTCTCTCTCTCCTTGAGAGGCTCTTACCACCAGCTAGCTTTAAGAGAAGTCTAGAAGAAATTCTGATATCTGCCCATAGTAGCTTCAAACCAAGCCAGTAGTGTTGTAATGTCGAAACAAACTCATTTTTCCAGTGGGTTAATTTTGCAGCCCAATCAGCTCTTCACAAAGAAAATGAAACAGCAAATATAACAGATTGACATTATTTAGCAATTGCAATCACTTATGTAACATTGATGGTACCACAAAATGGAAAACCAAAATTCCAATTCAGTACCTGCTCATAGAAGCAACAGCCTTTAACGCAGGGCCGATACCGAAGATCATGGACCAAAACTTCTTTACCACTGACTGTACCTGCTTCTGAGCCTCTTGTTCTTGTGCCTTAGCCTTTGCCTTCGCCTTAGCAGTACTCAAACCCTCCACCGCCTGGTCACACTCTTCTGGTGATGCTTCTTTCTTTGCTTGTTTCTGTTTCTGTTCTTCATTGGATTCAATATCTGACTGTAACTGCCGTGCTGCAGCTGTACTACTACTGGCTGTACGTACTGGCTGTAGGAAAAATCTTGCACCAATGGGGCTAAAATCTTGCGTACTGATTTTAGGGTTGGTGAAAATTCTGTTTTGGTGGAAACCAAGGATGTTTTCTTTGGCTATAGTTGAGAAGTATGTCTCTTTTTGCTTGCTGGAATCAGAATTGGAGGCTTTGCTGGGACTTGAGACATCATGAAAAATGGAGTGTATGTGAGAAATGGTTCGAACTGGAGATATGAAGTGGTCTAGGAGATGATTTCTCCGCCTGATAAGAGCCCTTGAGGCCATTTCCTATGCCTTTTCTCTTGGTATAGTAGACAGCTAAGATCATATCTAGCCAGGCTATACCCTGTATGAATTTTTTATAAAAAAATATGAAAGTTACACACAGGAGCTTAACACAGATACCAAGATACATATAGGTCAATCTGTACATTACTACAAACTTTTACTCGATTACTCTTTCCTTGTACTGTTCTTTTATTTCTCCTAATATATAAAAAAAAGCATGCATTTTCTAGCTCTTGTAATTTAGATAATTTTACAGGTCCTCTTCCCAAGTTTCAAATTAGAAATGAACTTGACTGAGCTCTTTTGCAAATCAACAAATCCATGGAAAGAACTGCTCAATTTACAACACTGATACTCAATTCTGTAACTCCTTTGTGCAAGGGACAGCTGATCTTCTGTGAAACTCGTTCAATTACAATTCATGCAAGGGATCACCATAACATCAGAAACATAATAAAATGCAGACACCTTGTACTGCTATATCATATAGGTATAGTGGGGGACGAAAAGCAGTAACCTGAAACACTAATGACCTCACTCCAACACCAGATAAGATCATTTCCTGCTAATCCTTAGCAATATACCAACTGATCATTGACATCAGACACAGAAATCTCTCAGATGAAAATCTTTACAGCAGATATTGCAAAACATTCAATCAATTCCATAAAAATCCATTTATGCTCTATTCTGGCTTAAAAATCCATTAAGAAATCCAAACAAAGATAACAATGAAATCCGTGAAATCGAAAAAGAAGGCTCACCGGATTAATATTTGATCGGAGGATCAAACAAACACATGATTGGATAAAGATTTGCAAAATCCATCTCTTATTGACCCTTTCAAATGGTTTAGTTAGGGTTTTTCATTTAGCAACAAAGAAATGTATAGAGACTAGACAAATGGCGATTGAGATGAAATATAGGCTCTGATAGGAACCAAAAAGCACACGACTTCAATTCAATTTAGTAGAGATGACTTTTATACAAACGAATTAAAATTGAATTTTTCAGAATGGAAAAAATGTCTTCACAGAGAAGAATTCATTTAGTGACACTAAAAAATAGTCAGCACCTTCTCTTAAATTTACCACCAGTGCCGTCAATTAGGTTTACAACTTCAGCTGAAATAAAAGAAGAACAGTAAAGAAAAAATAAAGAACAAGATAAGAGTTTGAACCTGGGGGAGGAGGAGAAGCTGTGTCTAGTGTCAATTCTAGTCAGAGGAGCTTCCGATCAGCTGCGCGCTGTGAATGCCATTACCAAATTTGTTTTTCTTCGTTCTCCTATGCGTTCCGTGGGAGGGTGTGCGACGCGATTCGTCAAGGTGTGCTTGGAGAGGGGGGAATGAGAAGAAAAGTAAAACCATAGACAGCGCTCCATGATACTCGACTGTTGGTGCGATATCTAACGGCCCGGATTGGATGAAAGTAGAAATGTCTTGACGGAACCATATCTAAGCATTATTTCCCTGATTTATATATGATAAAATCTAATTGAAATTTAGTGTTGTTATTATCTATAATTTATTTTATTCTATCCAATATAAATTCAGTCCCTTTTTCGAATTTTGAGAGCCATAAAAAGGCTGTTGATAAGAGAGAACCATTTTTTTCTTAGATTTGGAGTAATGCTACAGCTTTGTTTTAAATAATAATAAAAAAAAAAAGGTTTGTGTCAAATATACTTTAGAATATTCCCTCCTAAATTGTTGGTTGTGTTCGTCCCTCCAAACCTATCAATCAATGACAATATAACCCCCACCCTCATCTCATATGTTAATCTCACTTATAATTGTTAATCTGGATAAAAAAAATGACCAAACCGTCCTTGAATGTTTTTATTGTTATTATTTAAATTTCAGTATTTATCCAAATTAGAAACCAAATATAGTTTGTTTTAAATAATAATAATATACCCGAACAGTTTTATTGTCAATGAACTAATTATTTTCATCGAAAAGTTTAAGTTTCTTTCTTGAGGAGATTTCAAATGTCTTCATTTTGTATGCCTCCGTCATACCTCCATTTTCTAAACGTTAATTACTTAAAATTTTAAACTCAAGTATCAATATAAAACTATTAAATTTGATCTATATCATTTTCTCTGTGTACATATAAAATATTACTACATTTCGACTTTATTTTGAGCGGTATCAAGAGCTTCCAAAAATACATTGATATAGCTAAATTCTGAACGTTGATTTTTCAACCTATTAATTCTTATAAAAATAAAACCGAAAAGTGATAAACTTTTTATATGCATGTAGAGAAAATAATGTAGATCATATCTAATAATTTTATTTTGAAAATTAAGTTTAAAATTTTTGTTATTAGAAAATTAAAAAAGTGGAGACATAATGGAGGCATTTGAACCCTCATCTTCTTTCTTTCCATGAATTCAAAAACAAAAATTATTTTATTAATATATTAAAATGGTAATAGAAAACAAATATTAAATAAGTATATATCCTCGATGTGAAATCATATTGAAAATATACAGAGAAAATTTCAAAATATAATTAATTAAATAAGAATAAAATAATTGGTAGTACTGTAGTATTTATACTCAAAAATTATTAATGTTAAGTAACATTAAAACTTGGATGGTAATTAGTGACAACTTGAAAGTGTAGAAAGATGATTGTTACAAATAAATAAAAGACCCAAGGGGCCGAGGAATGCGTACCTCTGCATTAACTCAAAAATGAATCTTTTGAGTTATTGAATCTCGACCATCTGATTTTAAATAGAGTCATAGATCATGCTTAAAACATAGGAGGCCCTTTAATATTAGTGCAGATCTAGTTTGTACAAATCTTAAAACAAATCGAATAATCGAGATGCATTAACTCAAAAATTTCCCGTTTGAGTTAATGCAGAGAATACGAATTCGGGGCCGGAGGGCCCTTTGTCATAAAGGAAACACGCCTAGCCTAGGTTCTAGATATTGCTCTCTACGTGATAATTCTTCAAGTTTGAAATCCAGCTTGATCTGGGCTTTATGAAAAAGGGCTGAGCTTTTCCTTTCACTCAAAAACTTCTCCCGTTTTGTAGAGGTTCCTGTCGTTGCTTTAAGATTTTTGTGCTTCATTTTACATGTTTGCCTCAGCATTTGGAGCTCTCAGGAAAAGGTCTTCACATTTCATGCTCTAGCTGTCCGATTTTAATAATTTACAGTGAGATCGTAAGAAGTCAGATCTGAAATGCAAATTTGGTTTTGAAAATGCTCGCCTAGATATATTTAAACCATCCAATGAATTTGATACAACTGAAGAGGAGCAGAGCCTCGTATTGGCTGTCAAAATGCAGGTCCCATTGATTCTGATATTGGTGGTCTCTCACTATTTAGTATTTACTGATAAAAATACGTATTAAACTCTCAGAGTAAAGAGCCAAGTATTGGTCAGTGCTAGAAAAAGAACCCCAGTTATCATAAAATCTAGACAGAAGAAAAATGTACCAAATGGATCTATTAATTAAAGTGTTTAAGTTATAGTCTTATAGAATACAATCACAGTCACACCAAAAATATGGAACTATTTTTAGTCCACCACAGGCTAGTAGTCCTGCTTATTGTCTTTGGTAGCTAATTTACTCCTGAAGTTACCAAATTGACCATGAGCTTCCTCTATTTCCTGAAAATTCAAAGAAACAAACACAAATTTTAAAGATAAAGAGATTAGAACAAAAGGTTAGAAAATGGTATACCAGTATTGGACACAATGTTATACTCGCAGTATCTAGTACTATAATGCATAGTAGAAATAACAAACCAAGGGAACTTGAAGTTGTCTTTCCAACGGCTCTGCTTGACACAATTGGAATCCATTTTGCTCAGACGTGCTATTATTTCAGAAAATGTAGGTCTTGATACAGGCCGTGGGTCCCAACACTCCTCCATCAACCTATGAATAAAATTATAAGAAAGAAAAATGAAGTGGAGATCAAGTTACTGCTGGATCATATATCCAACGTTGAGCATATATGTAATATTATTATGAATTGTATACTGTCATATATGATTGTCACAATTAAGTGATCTAATATGAAAGTAAGATATTAGGTAATCTATGTATTCAATAGGGTGTGGTTCATAAATGTGAAAAACAATTTAGATAAAGATCAAATTATTGATGGACTGATTATGAGATTTGCAATTTAGAAAAATTGCCTTTTTGGAAATGCGGTTTTGCACTCTATATAAGGATGGATTCTCAAGGCACAAGATACCACGTGTGTAACAACACAACTCAGATTTCTGAACAGCAATTATTTAGACCTTCACCTTTCTTCCACCATCTAAGAACTGAGAAGAGAAATCTATTAGAAAATTTGGAGATGATTTCTCAAGGATCACATCTTGCTGTCTTGGAAGACTTAATCCATGACCATACGATGTAAAGGCGAAAAAGACTTATTGCCGTTGAAGACTTGTCTCGTGCACACGGAGACGGCTCTTCAGACTTGAGGATTTCATGGCCAATGTTATAGAATCAGGTATTGTATTACGCACTCATGATTATGTATTATGAGTCGACTTTGGTATAGGACGGTCCATAGGTTAAGGTAGAGAACTGTTTCTCCTTCTCCGGGATGTAAGTGTTTGATCTCTAGATAAGATGTAATTGTTTGATCTCTATATAAGGCGTAATTGTTTGGTCTTTATGATTCCCCAACAGTTACGCCGAAAGATAGATAGTTGTCTCTATCTCTCGTTTCCAACTTGTACTCAATGTATAATCTTTTCAACTATTCTATAGTCTTGGATATGTTCAGCCTTATCATATACAGTTTAGAAACTCACTAGAAGCCCTTAGAAACTCACAAGTTTAATTTAGCAAAAAAAAACTGAGAAACAAATTTGGTTCCAGTTTGATTATAGGTTCATGTTGGATTTCTAGCTTACTCTTTCGAGTCAGAGGGATAGCTTTTCGTTTTGAATTTAAAAGGAGGTCTCTTCCCTTCCAGACATATCATTTTAACAACCTCACGAGCAGTCTTTGGATAAAAGGCAGGTGCTCCTTCAATCATCTAAAACAGAAGCAAACAAATAACAGTTTAATAGAACTTTCAAAGTGGAAAAGGACGCTGATTTCTCGTTTCTTGGTTTCCAAGTGTAAAGGAACTTTCAAGGGTACAAAATGAATGTCATTTTACAACAATTTGTCTTTTCTTGATACAAACCTCATAGAGAATGAGACCGAAGGAGAAAGCATCAGCACCTCTCCCAAAAGCTTCATTTCTGTAGACCTCAGGAGCTACATATGGATCTAACACAACAAAGGTTGGTATATAAGATTTTTATTTACAATGGTATGAATATGGGTTTTCATTCTGTCAAAGGAATACGATGTATGTTTTGAAATAGTACACAAATAGTTTTTCTAAAAAGCACAATGTATTATGTACTCTTGGTTAACCTTCAAGTATTTTTAGTTCCTCATTTTCTTCAAAGAAACATCCACCAGAATCCTTTGTCATTTCTCTTAGATACCTGAGGGAGAAATGAGGGGTATTTTGGACATTTCTATACAGAAGAAGTAAAATGTATGGATGGTATTACTATCTTTGCTACTCAACAAGATGACTTGATGCACTTTCTAAAGATACATAACTCTAGACTAAGAGAAAAAAAGTTTTCATCTCCGAAAAAGTGAACTTACTATCAGAAAAATCCACTGGATTCACAAATCTAGATTCATCCTCAGAAGTTTTTGTCATTTTAATCAAGCCGAAGCCAGCCACTTTTAATCTGTTTGTATTGTCTCGAAAAATGTTCCTGCAACCTTAAAAAAGCACCATAATGTATGCATAACCAAATAATTTAAAATAGATTACATATGATTCCTGTGTTAAAATAAATTAGATAATGTATTCATAAAGCCCGACAAAGAGAAAATAGAATAAACATGGGAACATCAGAAATAAAAAAGGTACTGGATCTGCTCATTTCAGTACAGAGATAGAAACAAATACGGTGATTGAAACAATTGTGCTAGTCATGATGATAATTGTTAATAACAAGGGGGCTGTAAAAAAAATTGCATGTTGATCATCTTACTTTGGGATGAGATTAGAATGTATTATCGGGTCAGGTTTGCACTCATGAAGATAGTTGATGCCCCTGTATCACAAACAAACCATGCTTCAATTAAAGAACTTAACAATGATACAACTTCTCAATAGAAACCCCAACAGTAGTTAAGTCAGTCTAAAAACATGATGGAAATAAAATATTTTTTTAAAATGTGCCTGGCAATATCAAGGGCAAATCTAAGAGCCTTGTGAGTTGACAAGCGTCCTTTCTTTTGCAGATAGCTTCCTAAATCACCCTGCCATTAAATAACAACTTTATAGAACAGAGAAAATGCAACTCAACAATTCAGGCCATCTTACTTGTATATGTTAAATTGTATGATTCCAAATGAAACTCACTTTAGGATGGTACTCAGAGACAATCATCATTGGTAGATGCTGAGTAATGGCTCCCACAAACTGTACTAAATTGGGATGCCGCGCCTTCTCCAATATAGTTAATTCGTGCCTGAATGCATTTCTGGCAAAAATCACAGTGTTTTTTTCTTCAGAAAAGAAGGAAAGTAACTATTAAGCATGATGAAAAGTAAGCAGGCTCAACCAAGGGAAATAGTATACCTTGAACATTATGTTAAAAGAAAAACCTAGCAACAAACTATGGTCAATAAGAGCCACTATAGCTGCTTCTTCTAACTTAGAAGCTTTGTAAAATACAAAATATAAAGGATGGAAACCGTAAATATAGTAATTAAAAGGGCAGGAGCTCAAAAGAGTATACAGTACATGCTCTCAGGTTCTGAAAGAGTATCTTTGTCTAGTATCTTTACATTTACTTTTGTGCCATTCCACTTGGCCACATGATATCCCTGGTACAGCAAAACTTTAGCATCAGCATTTAATGTTCTTATTTATCAGATTCATCAAGGGAAAAAAATAATAATAAGGAAAACTAGAAAATGGTTAGAGACCAACCAATATTAGTGCAACTCAGTGTTATTAACCTGATTTGGAAACAGATATATGCAAAGGTACCTTTGAGAGCTCATCACTTCTTCTGAATTCGAGGTGTAGTGGATTCAGTTCGTATTCTGGTACATCCTGCGGATTTGAAACAGACATGGGAGTCTTCCCTCCTGTTTTCTGGAAGAGGGGGAAAACAAGCAAACCAATAAAAGATCAACAATTAAAATAAATTAACTGGAGAAATGAAGCAAATTGAAATTGTATAAAGTCTTACTGGAGCTTTGGCCCCTCGTAATCTCAGGAGGTCATATATCTCGGTGTTACCATAGTACTTTGCATCTGCTGCAGGCTGGATTCAGATAAGAATAAAATATCAATTGAAAATGACCAAAAAAAATGAAGGCCACAAGTAGAGGTGAAATGTACGTAGGAACGGAAACTTGAAATGTGATTTTTTTTCGAATGCAGAACATGTAAGAAACAATTGGACAAGAAAAGAGCCATTGACCCGTTACCCTAACTGATAAGGTTTGAGGAATGGTAGCTAAAATCTTTATGATAAGCAGCCAATTTGGAATGTTCTGGACTTTCAGAAACACAAAGAATTGGCATGGAAGATGAGTTTGAGTTAATCTGGTCCAGGCACGGTTCATCAAGTTCATGCAATGCAACCAACGCCTGATACTGTAAATTCTATGGAAAACCAGCAATTACTGCAATAGAACTCATAGGAGATTTGCTGCTAGGGTGCAAGCGTTACAGTATATACCAGTCAGTAGGAATATATAGTACCAGAACCACTGATGACATGCTAGATTGTAAATTTGAAATTATCAACTAATTTTTTTGCCATATCCAAGTACCAGAACTCAACCAACAATATAGTACGAGACCCTATCCCCCACCCGCGCCCCTTTTTATATTCTAGACGAAGTCAAGCTCCATACCGTGCTTCCCCACCGGTCTCTGGCATTGACATTAGCTCTCCGTCGAAGCAACAGATTAGCCACCTCCAAGTGCCCCTCACAAGCCGCTATATGCATTGCAGTCCTTCCATCCAAATCAATACTATTCACATCAACCCCTTCCTTCAGTAACTCCTCCACCTGAAATATATATAGAGCATGTTTTTCTTAGTTATATTACTCCCAGATCTGACAGGTTCCCTATTATGGTTCGAGAAATTTGTAGAATCTGGACTCAGGTTGCCTCGGCTTAAATACCACAGGCAGGCCTGTTATGATTATAACAGTGTGTGTGTGTGTGTGTGTGTAGTAAAACTGCCTTTTGTTATCAACATAAGCATTTAACTGGTTGGTTAATGGTATCAAATGACGTAATTCTGAGCTCTGACCTCAAATGTCATCACACCCATTTTTCAAAGTGAAAATTATAGCATGTAAAGCAGGCTTTATATAAGATTTTTGAAGTTTTAATGGAAACTAATTTATTGACATAAATAGAGATAGGTATGAGAATCCCAGCAGGTCCATTTTACAATAACAGCAGTATAGAAATATATTAAAATATAAAAATTTGCATTGTCTCATCAGCTTAAATTTTCTAACAATTGGTTGGTCAATGATCAACATACCCCCTCTATGTCACCACGGCTTGCCATGAACAACAACTGCATTGTGGAATCGAGGTTTTCAGGTACCGAAAGGTTGGACCCAGTAGACCCGCTCGAGCCACCAGGGTCGGGCTCCCTCCGGTTTGGGTCGAGTGAGGACTGCCTCCCATATGCGAACCGGTTGGCGCTCGCTTGGCGGGCCAGGCCCAGAGCGGAGGCCTGACGCCAGAGCTGCATGCCGGCAGACTTAGATAAGGAGGTACCAACCGATAGTTGACGGGAGATTTCCTTTTTTAGTTTTGTGGCCACCTCCATTGATAGAAGAGTTTGTTTTGGGTGCAGAGGCAGTAAAGCTATGCTAAGATCTGTTGATTTAGTCGCAATTTCTTCTAATCCGAGGATGCTATGATCTGAAAATAGTGCAAGTTAGAACAGAAATCAAAATTAAAGAGTTGGGGTGAGGTTATGGTTTTGTCTGAGAACTAAAAAATTAGAAAAAAGAAATATAAAAATGAATTTCAAACAAGCTTCCAGTTGACCTACTGGTTATAAAATTAATCAGATATTGCAGAAAAGAAATTAATTGATTATTGCTTCACTTATAGCACAGATTTTTCGTGATGACGGAAATCGAAATAGGAGATTTTATATTTGAATTGCCTTGATTCTTGGAATAAATTAGCTTAATGCGTATTTTCAGCACTCCTTACGAATGTTAAGAGAAATTGACAACAATAACAACAGTTTTTTTCAATGATTACCTTAGGAATTCTTCACCTCAACCTCCATTAGCCGAAATTTCTCCTGATACATGAAGACTTGGGTAAATGCAGCGAAGAAGATGCCTTAAGCTGGAATTAAATCATGAAAAACACAATAAAAATCATAAAGTACCGTTGGAACATCCGACATCTCTTTGAGATCTGAGCTCTTGGATCGAACAAGCGATTTCTTTTATTTAGAAGTTTCGATTTTTTATTTGCTTGCGTTGGTCAGCTGTTGTTCGAGTGGCAAAGGGGAAATAAAATGGAGATAATTGGCGCTGCGTATGAATTTATTGTTTTTATAACTACATAAACGAAGATCAGAGATATTCTGTGTTCTCCTTCTGTAGTCTTTTGTGTAGTTTCATGAAACATCTTCTGTAGAAGAGCCTAGTTGTGTTGTGTAGAGTTCTCCAGATTTTAAAAAGTAAGAAAATCGCAGAAAAACGCACGATGAGTGCGGGTGTGCGACGTGTTAATTGTTGGTATTGTGTTTACAGCTTAATCGTGGCTGGTACAGACGCGGGTTGACTCAACGGATCAGAAATGGAGATATCTATAACAATCGATAACGACCCTCCACCGATGGTAAAATTGCGTATTGATCCTCCTAATAAAATAAAGGCCCCTATATAGGGGTCTCAAAAGTTTGGAAAAAAAAAACACTATTAGTTCAAAAAGACAAATCCAATTAACAGAAGTAGGAATAGATATTTTGTTTTTCTAACAAGTTAAAAAATATTGAATTTAAACAGAAATTATTATAGCATGATTGCTTATTCAATTATAAATTGATTATGTATCAATTTCAATTTTATTGTAAATGGTAATATAGAAAATTTTATTTTTCTACATACTCCTATAACTTTATGCTAAAGGAATTAAAATTTAAAAAGAAGCTTTAGCCGTCCTTGAAGACATTTTCAAGGCAACCCGTTTGGCGCTACACTGAAAACCGGACCCATGTGAACAAGTTGCAAATTTTATGATAAACATAAATAAAATAACCCCAAAGTTTAGCTTTCATAGATAACATTTATGATTAATATTTATCCATAGTATAATATATCGACGCACGTTGACAGTCAAAATTCCTATACTGTCAAAAAATTTATGTTTAAGGGTATAAATGAAGTATTGAATTTTGACACAATACGTATACGGTGAGACATAATTTTTTTAAAAATCACTGATACCAAATATTTTTATATATATTTATTTTATTGTATTAGTATTATTAAAAAAAATTGAGATTACTCGTCAGTCAAAGTATTTAAGATATCAAGTATGAAATAATCAGTATTTAATCTAGTTATTAAAGAAAAAAAAACACTTCCTCTGTAACAAATGGTGAGTTTGAAATTCAAAATATAAATAACTCTTTATAAATATTAATTAAAATATAAAAATACTTCACCTTTCTATATAAAAAAAAAATATCAAGTATGAGATAAGTACGATGACCAAAATAAAGGTGTGTCTGACCAAAATACTTCACCTTTCTATCATTCTCCGTGAAAACAAAGTGCCAAAAATCTATTGGGCCCGTTCATACTTGCATGTAAGACAGAGTTTCCTATCGACTGTGATTGTGCATTATATTATTTCCAAACAGAAAAACAACACAAACGATCAAAGAGGTTGGATTTGACACTACTAAATACCAATTAATCATCACTCTCATTGGTTTTGTGGTCCCCCCTCTTCCCCCAGTTCTATTTTATTTTACCCTTGAATCTTGATTGTGTTTGAAGCAAATTGTTTTCTTTTCTTGCCGACATCACACCTATTTACCTTAATTTCATAATATTAGAGATTTTGGAGTACAGAAAGTTGAGTGAGTTTATGGTACTATGCATAGTACGGATTAGTTCGTACTACGGAGTTATATTTTCATTTTGAAAATTCTAATGGTCGATCCGAACCGTTCACTGTGATCTCCACATGAATATATACTTGCAGACTAAATTTTATATTTTTTCGAATTTTTTTACTATATTTTAAGATAGGTAGAAAATCACTTGATCTGAAAATTCTGGACCATCGAAAAACAGTGATTTTCTACCTATCTAGAAAATAGTAATAAATTTGAAAAAATATAAAATTTAGTCCGCAAGTACATATTCATGTGGAGATCACGTTGAACGGTTTGGATCAACCGTTAGAATTTTGAAAATAAAAATATTGATCCGTAGTACGGACCAATCCGCGCTATGCATAGTAACATAGACTCACTCCAGAAAGTTTCTTGTCGAGAAATGCGGAGAACCATGAATTTGCGGGTCCACTTATGCGCTGCTGTTATGGGCCTTATGGCCTTATTATGAGCAAAAATGATATAAAATTAAATAGATCTGAGTGTATTGAAAAATATGCTATTCTGCAAAGAAATATTACTAAATGAATAATATAAGAAGGGGGAATTTCATGCATACCCGTAAAAAACTTTAAAATTACGTATTCCCCCTATAAAATTCATAATAACATATTTGTCCTTCTAAATTTCAAAACTCACAAATTTACCCAATTTATTGAATTTCCTATTAAGTCTCATTTTTAGATTTATAAATTATCCATTTTGCCCATTAAAAAATAAATAGCTTTTATTCAATTTTACTCGATGCTTTCTTTTAGAAAAAAAAATTAGGAATAGTTGATAAATGAAGGAATCGGACCTTCCTCTTCAATAAGTACTAATAAATGTTGTGTGTTCAAACATACAATTTTTTAAATAAATAATATTATTTTAGTCAGCTGTATTAAGCATAATTTTTAAAAAGAAAAAGTAGTGGAAGATAAAAATAAAAGAGGATACCTATAACCTATTGTCCTTTTCTTCATAAAAAAAAACATATTTTTTTTTTCATAATATAAGGTGAGGGTCAATTAAAGCTTTTCAAATCACCTTAATTATAAAACTATCTCTTGCTTCAATATAGAAGCTTATCTAGCACTTTTCTTGTCCATCTTTATATTAAGTGTCAACAATACATATAAATGTTAATTAAATTGTTAACTTGTATAAAGTGTGAACAAGTTCAAATACGTTAAGTTAGAAAATTTAGATTGGGGCTGAAAGGGAAGATGCATAGTATGTGTTAATACGTAACGTATTGTTATTAGAATTTGAACTCAAATTTTCACAATCACAAAATGAAATTCTAACCACTAAATTACAAATACATATGTAATATTTTATGAATAAAACTAAATTATATAAAAAATTTAAATAAATAAATTTTCAATTAAATTTCTGTACACACGATAAAAAAATTAAAATCTTGAAAGTGATTAAGCACCTCCAGCACTACTTTAAGATCTGTTCCTTATTATTAGATTTATTTGATGGGTTATTTTAGCATCGTCTTTTTTCTAGAAAAGAAGGGCCCGCTAAGCGACGGATAATTTTAGATCGTCCATATTTTTCTTTATTTTGTTAATATTAAGAACATGTTTCATGTTAGGTGATAATTTTGTGTTCGAATTAGGAAAAGGCATATACTTGGTTCAAGTTCAATTCAATGCATAATAATAATAATAATAATAATAATAATAACAACAACAACAAAAATAACAACTGTTAACTACTAAGACACTGTTGCGCTGTTGCGATACAGCTCATGATTATGGTCTTAGAAGTTATCAGCGAAAAATGATCCTCCAAATCAAATGAGAATAACAAACACACACAAAAAAATCCAATAACTTTTTTTCTATATAAAAATGTATACAAAGAGGTTGAGGTTAAGTCACCTAATTGTTTAATAATTATAAGAATAAAAAAGAATTTAAAACACGACCTCGCATACGAAGAACATTATCTTTTATCAAATAACTTTGTTTATTTTTTAATTTAACATATTTTAGATCCTAAGCAAATTCTTTGATTGAGCAAGGGCCTAATTACCTTGAATTCATAAATAAAGAGGTAGCTTCCAAAAATGAACACAATAAATTGGATTAAATTAAAGTGATAATTGAGGTGTTTTCATCAACCTAGGGGTTGACCTCTCGGTAGATCTACTTAATTACCGTAACAGAGGGGAGAAAGTGCTAAACATGCCATGTAATTAGAAAAACATATAAACAATTCATCTAAGAGTTATAAATAATTAATCCTGCAGATCATCCATGCTTGCTTTTTTTTTTTTTAAGCATTGAAATCAACGTCAAAATTCAACAAACATATCCATATGAATATTTTTATAATATTATTGACATAATTGAAATAGTTGTCCAAACGTTGGAAAAATATGATTCAACTCCTCTAATTTTTTTTTTTTTTAAATACTTGGTACAAGCTACCAAGAGAGCTCCTCTAATTTCAATAATATTAAAATCATGGCATGGTTTGTTATAAGATAGGGTCATCTGTTTTATATGTTTGATTGGATAATTTAACCTTTTACAATTAAAATCAAATTGAATTCAGAAGTAGATTGTCATATAATTAGGCTTGAACAACAACATCTTATTTGAAATGAATAAAAGTTAGAACACCGATGAAAAATACGGAATCTTAATTAATATGCCCTTGACATAATCAATTGACGGGGTTATAAGGAGTCTATATCTAGGTCGTTGGATACATAATTTTTTATTATCTGTCGCTGCTGCTGATGCATTTATGAGCTAGGCTAACATAATTTTTTTTTAATGAAGATGACGGTTAAGTTTTCAAAATTTAAACAACAACAACTAAGTCTTTATTCTCATTTATTTAGGTAGGCTAGAAATAAAACTTAATAAAACTCAATTGGAATCACAAAATCAAGATAAATAATAATAATAATAATAATTTTAAATATTTTAAATATTAATAAAAAATTTAGTTCTGAACTTGTGACCTAAGGATATTGTAACCGTTAAATAAAAAATTGATTTCTCTAACGTGACTTTTCGTGCTCCGTGAAATTTGGATTGCATTTTCAAAAGGCTTTATGCATTTATTGGTTGTATGATTTCCACAAACTAATAATATACTCCTGAGAATGATAAAGTGACTTCTAATTTTCAGCAGGAGCTTGAGAACTGTATAATTTCCAATTTTCATATTTAATCAAGCCTGTTAAGTATTATATATTTAAATAATTCATATAGAATAACAATTAATTTAGTTAGATTCAACTAATTACAAATTAGCTATGGGATGGCCTTTCTAGCTTGTTTTATACTCAGCAAGTCCGATTTAGTCTATTCGGTATTTTTTACGTATTACACGTTTTTCATTTTGAAGTGTACTTTATGATGATAAAATTTTAGTTTGTTTGTAAGATTCTAGACTAGACCATCCAAATTTCTAAAAAGGGAATTATCTGCTATGTAAAGTTTAAAAGTTCGAATTAAATTTACATATCTGAGTTTGAGTAAACTTAAAATTTAAGTTACGGATGCGCTCTTCTCTACGTGCGCTGTGCGGAGAAACGGACAGCAATAATTTTACCAACCAGTGCCAAAAGTGGGATAGTTCTGGTCACACCCGATTTGCATTAAAATTTGTATGCAATTGATTTATACAAATATTAAAATTGCAAGAATATTAAAATTTCCTGTGTAAATCTTAATGCGAACCGGACACAGCAAAGCTCACTGGGGAGAAGTATTTTTCATGGGGAGTCTGGACCCAATTTGTACATTAACTTGGGTTTTGATATATTAAGTGGCCATTATAAACCGAGCCCAAGCTTCCTTTTCCAAACGGGCTAATTAACCTTTGTTGGTATATGTATATAAGCCCAGAAAACTTAAAAGAGATCATAAGCTTGCGTTACTGCATCAGCAGATGGATGTCTTGGATCAATTTCTTCACATTGACGACATAAATTTGAAAAATGAAAAATCAGTTTTTTATTCGAACTTTCCTAAATATTTGGTCACTAATGTTTTATTGCACCAATTAATTTTTAAGTTTCCGGAAAAAAATATTAATTTTAAACTTTGAAAAGAATATTACCTTTGACTTAAAGCAAAAAGAAATTAAGGTGATCCGTAGATTCTCGTAAACAAATCAAATTACTTTGAGATTTGCTACTGTTGTAAGTAATCTTCTGTGTTGTTTGACTAATTTGCATAACATATAAACATTGAATTTTATAGTTTATTTATTGGAGATATATGCATGTTTAGTTGTCGCGTTCGAAGACAAAGCAAGTCAAAGATACATATCATGACAAGTTAATGTGACAAGTTGTACAATATAATAGGATATATAATCTCTTCGAGCTATAAGGAATGATTTGATACATATGATCTGATGGAATATTCACACGAGCCATTTGGAATGTCGGATATTGACGAGATGATGAATCATTAAGATTACGGAATATCATAGAGATCAAGATCATCAAGATTATGAAGATCATACTTTACTATTTTATTTTATCATTTAATTTATATCCAAAAGTTTGGTAAAATAGATCTGAGGTTGCGACTATCTGAATCTAGCCATTGCATATAGCTAGAAATTCAAATTCAAAATCTAAATAAACCAGGCAAGACAATAGTGGTAACTAAGCATAAGCAAACCTAGCAAATCCTGATTCTGCAAATCTTCAAATTTGCCTCAACCATAGTGAAAATTCTATTACTATGGGTGTGAACAAAAACCCAATATTTGTTTCTCCATTTAAGAGATTCAGAACTTTCACTATAAATCGAGGGTCGGTTCATCCTCTAGATTACACTAAAAAATAGCCTTTGAGCCTCCACTTTAGAAATCCTTAGAGGTTTAGCCAGTCCTTTGTTGCTTGTACTTAAACCATCTATATCATTTCCAGCAATCTCAAATATACTTCACCTAAATTAATCAGAGTGAAATTAGAGTGATAGTACTGAATGTCTGGACTTAGAGCCTTTGTTGCTCATCTATTCCAAACCGTTGTGCTTGC
Source organism: Carex parvula (assembly GCA_025461045.1). NCBI lineage: Eukaryota > Viridiplantae > Streptophyta > Magnoliopsida > Poales > Cyperaceae > Carex > Carex parvula. The sequence goes on from JAJGRW010000839.1 coordinate 146,944, forward strand.
TTCTCTTTTAAGCCTGTAGTGCTCACCTATCTATTTCTGTGGACCGTTGGAATGTTGTCTCGCTGGTCACAACTTGTAATTCTTTCTTTTTGGGTAATAGAAAGGCGCGCCCATTTTAGGTCGCGGTGTCTTGAAGACATGTCCTTTAGTTGGCCGAACTCCATTAACAACTCATGTGTCACACACTCTAACTCCTACTTATATCTATGTACTTTACTGAAATTCTTAAATATATTATTTTATTCTCATTAAATCATCTAAATTACTCTAAACTATTTTAATCCTCTAATCCTACTTATATACACTCTTAATTACTATATTACTTTAATCATATCTCTCCACGACCGGATCCGTTCTTCTTTGACTGCCGCCACGTACGCTTCGATGATGGGATTTGATCATCGTCGCGCCCCGATCGAGATGGTTCTATGCTCCGAACTCCAGTGATATCGCAGTCTCAGCTCTAGTATCTGAAAAATATTAAGTTCAATTATGGTGCAAATAGAAGTTCAAATTCCAATTTGATATTTTTCTAGAAACTTCCAAGGATTGAAGTCTCAATATGTAATTTTCAAAAGGGGCACTAATGGAATATCTAATGGAATATCTGATACAAGGGGGAATTTCATGTATACCCTTTATATAAATCTATTACGTATTCTTCGCTTCTAAAATTCACAATATTATATTTATCCTTCTAATTTCAAGAACTAAAAATTTATCCAATTTATTGCCTTTTTCTTTTGTAACTCATTCTAAATCTATAATGTTCCGTTTCACTCATTAAAAAATAAAAAATATGTAGCATACGTATGTTATATTTTGTTTTGGATTATTTTGTTAAGCAGTAGTGGTAGACAATATATTCATTTACTAAAGGGGTATATGTGATTTTATAAAAGAAAATGTAAACATGTTTATTTACTCAGTTTGTTGCTTATGAAATGGGGTCCCTCTCTTTTGTGTGCGTGTGTGTGTGTGTGTTGGGGGGGGCGGGGGTGTGGGGGCAGTGAAGTATATATGATGCGTTCTGTGTTACAATGGTAGAGCAAGAGCTCCTACTCTCGTCTGATTTAGGAACTTCAATTAATGTTATCAATATATTGCAATGGATGATGGCTCAGTCTAATTTGACATTTAGCAATCGTCTAGAAATAATTTAGTTCAGAACAATTATAAAAAATAAAAAATTAGTTCAGAACAGAGTCTGAACAACAAGGGCATATGCCGATCCATCATCCATAATCAATTTTCACTTCGGTATTCTCCAACAGCATGCACACAGGTTTCAGTGCAACTGGCTGACGTGGTGGACGGAGTCTCTGGTTGCGGGATAAGCAAAAAAAAAAAAAAAATGATTTTTATGAGGGATAGGCAAAAAAAACTTATTGATGTAACTAGCAGGTCGCAAACTGTTGTGAATTGATCAATTTAGACTGTGAGTTATCTAGAAGTAGACACACTATTGCAGTGATAGACAAATTACTCAATTATACATAGACTTAGATATATCCGTCTTGTAAAATTTAGAAGTAGACAGTTGCTCATTTCTAGTTCCACGTGGCTCCGCCACTATCTATTTTGCTAGTTTAATTTATCCAACTTTATTAATGGAAAGTTGAAATGGTTATTATTATTTTTTTGTGTTTCCTAAGACACAAATCAGTTTGCATAGCTTTCAGCCTCTAAATTTAGATCCGACAAAAAATTATCCGAGACCAATCAATAAAAATATATGGGAATCTTCCATGAGTTAAATATTAATTTTGCATTTTAGTAATTATAACCTAATATATGTTCTATATGCACCGTATTAAAATGGACTATCTCTTTTCCAAGTACTCTAAAGGGGCAATTTGACAATCTAGTACACACTGCAGTAAGTTCAAGTGTTCAACTAAGTTGTTTCATTGAAAAGATTCAAAAATTAAATTCTTAAAATTTTATGAGATTTTCCGGAGGTCTAGCGCTGTGTATATAGGAATATTAAAAGCTTATAAATTGAATGCTTATTGATAGAAGTACACAAGATACGGAGAAAGAAATAACATAGATTTGAACAATGCCATGCTGGAGCATCCACCAAAATCAGAAAAATGCACAAAACACAATAGGAAACCCAATCAGAGCAAAAATCAAGAAGAGGCACCATGAGCAGTAAATAAGATGACCACAACCACCACTTGTTCAAGTTCTATAACTCTGCCAATACAACATACTAGACCGGTCACATCACTCTTTGGAAACAACCACCACTTGTTTGCCGACGTTGCGGCCTTCAAAAAGCCCGATAAGAGCACTAGGCGCATTTTCTAGCCCTTCGGTTACGTCTTCCACGCAAGTTATCTTGCCTTCTTTTATGTACTGCACTGTCATTTCCTCAAACTTGGGGTATTTTGCCAAGTGATCTCCCACTAGGTAGCCTTCCATCCGGATTTGCTTTGCAATAAACTGGGATTAATAAAATTTAATGTTCCAATAGAGTTGCACCTGAAGTCCTTAATTGAACATTACACCAGAGATTGCACAAGTAGTGAAATGCATGCTATTTTACAAAATTTACAGATTAATTAGTGCACCTGAAATAAGTTGCAAACGCCCTCGGGTTCAACCAGGTTGTACTGAGAGATCATCCCGCATGCAGCGATCCTCCCATGCAAGCGCATGTTATTAAGCACTGCCTCTAGCATCGCTCCCCCGACATTCTCGAAATATATGTCAATGCCATCTGGAAAACACCTATATACCATAATGAAGCAACATTTGAAAGAACTGTTAGCTTAAATGCAGTTGAAAATGAAAAATTCTTTTAGCCTCGGACAAATTTTAATCGTCTTTAGAGAAGATAAGCCTTGCAGAAAGTCTCTGCATATTGTGTCTGCTAATTTGTCGAACATAAATTAATGAAATTGCAAATATCATTTCAATTTCATTTGGCCACATCTATGATACTCTTCGCTCCACAAATTGCAAATTCAATCACCTTTTCAATGCTAAATTTAAGTCAGATTCCTTTTTGTAGTTGAATGCATCGTCAAACCCAAACTTGTTTTTCAACAGTTGTACCTGTTTAAATTGTTATGGAAAAAAACAATGTGAACAATTAAACATCAACAAATTAAAGCATCAACTTGGTATCATAGGAATTATAAATCTCAAATAACCTAAGAATGTGTTTCATATTTTTGGAACCTTTTCATCAGAACCAGCACTACCAACTACGTAGCAACCCATAAGCTTGGCAAATTGCCCAACAAGCTGCCCGATTGCCCCAGCCGCAGCTGATATAAAAACATACTCTCCTTCCTTAGGTGATGCTATTTCATAAAATCCAGCATATGCTGTAAGACCTGGCATTCCTTCATGGGAAAGGAAAAAAAGGTGAAACAATAAATACATCCACTTAATCGAAGTACATGAGCTACCTATATAACCCCATGGATTCAATTTTTAGCATATGCTCTTATGCAGTGCAAACTAAAATTTCATGACCACATTGTCACGGTGAATAGATGAAGCTATAAACCTTAATTATAAGCAACCTAACACTTACCAAGAACACCGGTATAATATGAGAGAGGTAACTCAGGATGGTTAATTTTCCAACAATGTTGGGGGTTTGAAATGAGACTGTATTCTTCCCATCCTGTGATGCCCCACACCAATTCTCCCACTTTAAAATCTGCGTGTGTAGAATCCATTACTTTACTGACTCCAAGGCCTGTTATAACCTGTTACATAGTGAGAAAGACAAAATAATATTTGAGAGACAAGAACAATAATATTTTGGATGGTTGTAAGTTACTAGTTTCAGTGATATAAGAAACGGGCTTTTGCCTTTTAAAAAAAAAAAAAAAAAAAGGAGACAAGAACAATAATACGTGAAAAGTGATTAATTAATTTGATAATACATGGTTTTGTACTTGATATTCAAATAGTCTTCAAAATGCTTGAAACATCAAGGATCTTAGTTATCCCATGCCAGGTTAAGTTAGGGAATATAATTATTACTTATTAGACACAAGATTCTTTTTTTTGAAAGGCATGGTAGGAGCATTAGACACAAGATTCATTTCGACAATTCCTCGAACACATCTTGTGCGCTCAAATTAAATTAAGCCTCACTCGAGTTTTCAGCAGGTTTTGAAACCGTCAAGACAAAATCAACCATGCAACTCAAAAGGTAACATACCACAAAAAAAAAGGAAACCAACAAATATCAAATGGTTCTGTACGTAGCTCACATTCTCTATAATCCAACCCCAAAATGGCTCTTACGAAAAGAAACGAGTTCCTTTGCTAGTTCGAACTAATCTATGTTTCGGAGACGCGTAAGAATCAAGCAATAAAAAAAAAAAAAGAATTAAGCACCAACTAAAATTCCAGTTCGGATCCTACGAAGTAACTCCATCAGAATCATGTAGCATTTCAAAAAGAAAAATAAGCGTACAAGTTTTGGTTGGCACGGTACTAGTATATAGAGTTCGGATTAAGCATAATTGTATTGAAACCGAATCTAAAGAGTTCGGATTAAGTAGTTTGATTTTTCCGGTTAAATGAATCGGTTTGGTTTATTTTTAAAATCAGTTTAATTGTTTATAAGTTCAGTTTGATTTAGAAAATTTTGAAACCAATTAGACTGAACTAACCGAAAAGAATAATATAATTTTTTTTAGCCTATAAAAAAATAATTATGAACGTTTTCTTTCTCGTTGAGTATGAAAATCACTAAACCCTAATTCAATTCTATATATTGAAATAAATAATTCTTTTGAGTCTATAAAAATTTCAAAAAATTATAAAAAACTGTTTAACTTTTTTTTATTAAACTTCTTATTTCGGTTGAACTGAACAAATCAAAATTTAGTTCGGTTTTAACTCGGTAAGTTTATTTCAATCGGTTTTGTTGTATTTTTTAAAACTAAAATAATTTAATTTGTCTATTTTAATTTGGTTTTAACTAATTGTGATACATGAAATCTGAAAATTAGAAATAAAATACATCAACGACTATATAATAGAAGTAGCTTCTAGAAATAAATGTTGTATCAGACATCATTAAATGACGTACTTTTATAACAATTATATTTAATATTAATAATGTTAAATAAAATTAAAGTTAAAAAGTAACTGATTGTAAAATTTAAAAACATTATTGTTACAAATAAAAAATATTTGATTATTTGTCACTAATAAAAAAATAAAATTAGAGAAATATCGTGACATTATCCACATATTGTTTTTATTTTGATACAAATAAACATACAAGTTAGTAAGTTTCTTTTTTTAATATATGAGAAAATTTAAATAAATATACATACTTTAAAAATAAATCAAGATTTCCACAACTAATCTAATGGTACAAACGAATTTTGATTTCAACACACTTTGATAACCATTTCAATGTATACTCATGAGTATGGATTCTCTTAAATTGATTGGTGGGTTTTCGAACCCGTTAAATTACATCCCGCACAATCTCATGATATCTGAAGCTTGTCTGATTATTTATAATCGTCTGTCCGGCTTCTCTCCTGATCAGATCAGAAGATTTAGATCCAGAATCTGCTTTAGCACGAATGTTAAAGGAGTCTCGTGCATTCCGAGTTTGATTGGGCCAAATTCTGATTAGACGGTCCGGATCTAAACTTAAAATTTAAGTTACCTCAGAAGATCCGGACTCTCAACTAAGTCTATATTATCAAACTGAACATCATATATTTTGAGAACAGACTGATTACACTGTCTCAACTAGCGCACCATGTTAAAAAAAATAATTGAGTCGGACTCAATTATTTTTGCCACAATTTTACGATATCGAAGATGCTGAAAAGAAAGAATGAGAAGGAGATGAGAGAAAGTGAGTTCAAATCTGCTCCTATCCTTTAAGAATAGGAGGATATATCTTCCACTGAAATATTAAACAGTGTAAACTGAAGTAACAAGGACTTTGATTGGATGTTGATCAATCATTAAAGATCAGAAGCTTCGGAAACTATTTGTCACAAATAATTTTTTTGAAATGGTCTACAATAAACTAATATTAAATATAGCCTACAGCCTAAATATAGTCAACTGCTAACAAGAACTAGTGCAATTCACCCGGAGATGAATGAAGTACAATTAATTTTTTCTAACAAAAACCAACTAAAAACAAAAAGAGAAGGCAGACATAAGAAAACTGAAAAAGTGTTTATTTCAGAATTCAGAGATGAGTTCAAATTACTTTTTAATTATCTCTGTCACTTGCAAAAGATAAACCAGCAATTGCAGGAACAAAACTAGCAAAAATATCACTTGAAATGTTTTTATATATTTGGATAAATGGATACCTCGCCAGGTACGAAATCGGGAACATAGGACGGCGTGTCGTGCTTAGTCATGCGGCTCCGCATGTAAGGGTCACACGAGAGGTAGAGGTTCTTCAGCACAATTACATCTTTCGATCCCTCCGGCACCTTCAATTCGACAGCCTCTGTTGGTACCACCTCCATGTCGCTCTCCTTCACCTTCCCAGTCACATAGTTCTTCAGTATAATCTTCATCTCTTTCTAGATTCTCTCTCTCTCTCTCTCAGTCTCTCCCTGAGAAAATTTGCTTTCTAGGGATGTACTTAATTTGAAGGAAATTAGGTTGGAGACAGAGAGCTTGATGTTTATAGGCAAATTATCGTACGTACATGCTTAGCTAGTCTTTCTAGACAAACTATATATCGTACGTATATGTTTATAGACAAAAGTCAAGAATACATGTTTGAATGGAATACATGCCAAGATATTGTCCAGTCCGCCCTCACATTACCACCTACTGATAGAACTATAAACCTTCAGTTGTTGGGTTGGTGACCCACTACTACAAAAATATACATTCAGTTGTTGGGTTGGTGACCCACTACTACAAAAATATACATTCAGTTGTTGGGTTGGTGACCCACTACTACAAAAATATACATTGTACACTGCACACTCACTGTACACGGATTTAGCAATTTTATATAAGAACCGTGTACCAAATATGATTTTTTAAGATCTGAACGATTTCTACACGGCTAATTAGTTAATAATCAGTGTAGACTTATTACAGAGAGCTACACGGTTTATTAGAAACCACAAATCCGTGTGTAAAGAGGTCCGTGTGCAAGTTATTGAGAGAGCTACACGGATTTTTGTTAAATATCCGTGTAGGAATATATACACGGATTTTTGATAATATATCCGTGTAGAAATGGAAGCTTTGTACACGGATTAATAATTAAATAGCCGTGTATGGTTTAGTGGAGAGCTACACGGATTAATAAGTAAATATCCGTGTATAAAAGTGTAGGGTTTTATTATCTTCTCCTTCCAGCGCCGTTTTAATATCTTCTCCTTCCAGCACCTCTGTACATCTCTCTGAACTGAGCTTTTTCCTATCAGATTTCTGCGAATTGAGGCCAGCAGCTGAGATCTGAGATCTTTGAAGTTTGTATTTTCTCCTCTCCATCTTTCTAAGGTTAGTAATATGTATTTAAATCATTTTCTTCCTCTAATTTTCTGTTATTTATGCTTATTTAGGTCATTTCATGCATGCTTGATTTCTTAATTTTAGATGTAATTAATTAGTGTATTGTTGTCCAATAACCGACCTATAGATGCTTTTAGGTCCATGCCCGTTCAAAATTAATCCAATAGGGATTAATTTTGGATAGTCCCCGTTTTGGGACTGCTCTTTGAATATTATGTCTCATTTAGGATGTGAACACATATTAGTGGAATTTAATAGTATTTGAGGAAAGTTCGACAGTATTTTCCCTTATTGCTCCTAGGAGTATGTGGTCGTACGCATACTTGGGGAGTTAAGGGGAAATGCTACCGAATTTTTCTCAACTACTAATTAAATCTCGCTAATATGTGTTCACATATGAGACATAATATTCAAAGAGTGGGTTAGGATTGTAAACCGGCCCTTTGTAAGCCCAAAATTTTGTTACAATGGAGAATGTTGACCATGCATGATTAATTGATCAAATTATTTTTTTAATTTAATTTACAGATGGATCGAAGTTGGATGTATGAAATGCGACGTGACAGTGAAGAATATTTGGTTCGCGTTGATGAGTTTATAAAATTTGCTGAGAGTTATAGAGTGAAGAAAAAAGAAGAAGACATTTTGTGTCCTTGTAAATATTGTAAAAATTTATTAAGATTTTTGGACATCAAAGAAATTAGAGCTCATTTGATTTGTCGGGGATTTAAGAAGAGATATACATGTTGGTTCATGCATGGTGAGAAATTTGGAGAAAGTAGTGTCAGTAAAGATTGTAATCGTGAATTGAATGATGAGAATGTTGGAATTTCTGATAATTTTGAACTTGATTGGAACGAGGATTATGAGTGTGTCGAAGATTTCTGATAATGTCGAACCCGGAAACGACGATGGTGAGATGGAGATGAATTTTGATGAAAATGTAGAACACGAGTTTACTGAAAATTTTGAGGAAATATTACGTGATGTGGAAGATGAAATTAGTGTTAAAAATTATGATAAATTTCAAAATTTGTCTAATGAATCCAAGAAGCCGTTGTATCCCGGGTGTACCAAATTTACAAAACTGTCAGCTGTGTTGAAATTATTAAATTTAAAAGCAGACAATGGTTGGAGCGATAAGAGTTTCACGTCCTTATTACAGCTTTTACGAGAAATGCTCCCAGATAACAACGAGTTACCCGGTACAATATATCAGGCAAAGAAGTTGATATGTCCAATGGGGTTGAAGATCGAAAGAATACATGCATGTCCGAATGACTGTGTATTGTATCGTAACGAGTACGAGGCCATGCATGTATGTCCTAAATGCGGTGTTTCACGGTATAAACGTAAGAACCAGGACACTGATGATTGTAACAAAGACACAAATGGCCGGCCTCCGGCTAAGGTGTTGTGGTATTTGTCGATAATATCGAGATTCAAACGGTTGTTTGCGAATCCCAAAGATGCAAAATTATTACGCTGGCACGAAGAAGAGCGCAAAAATGACGGTAAACTAAGGCACCCGGCTGATTCTCCTCAATGGAGAAACATTGACAGACATTTCAAAGAATTTGGTTCTGAAATGAGGAACCTTAGGATTGTGGTGAGCTCAGATGGAATGAGTCCGTTTGGAAGCATGAGCAGTCGGCACAGTACTTGACCAGTTCTTTTATGCATCTACAATCTTCCTCCTTGGTTGTGCATGAAACGCAAATATATAATGATGTCATTACTAATCCAAGGACCCAGACAACCCGGAAATGACATAGATGTATATCTTGCACCATTAATCGAGGACCTCCAAAAATTGTGGCGTGATGGCTTCCCGGTCTGGGATGCGTACTGCAAAGAGGTCTTTCAATTGCGGGCCATGGTGTTTTGCACCGTAAATGATTTCCCCGCGTACGGGAATTTGTCGGGTTACACTTGTAAAGGAGCAAAAGCGTGCCCGATCTGTGAAGATGACATGCAGGTGCTGAGGTTGAAAAATTATCAAAAGAATGTATTCATGGGGCATCGTAGGTTTCTTCCTATTAATCACCCATATCGTAAGAAGAAAATGGCATTCAACGGGAAAATTGAGCTTGGAGTGGCTCGTCATCCATTAGACGGGGAGAGTGTCTTCAAACGGGTAAAAAATATTGATGTTGCTTTTGGAAAATGCGCCAAAGCACCTCCGAAGAATATTTGGAAAAAGAGGTCCATATTTTGGGAGCTACCGTACTGGAAGCATTTAGAAGTGAGGCATTGCCTAGATGTCATGCATGTTGAAAAAAATGTCTGCGACAGTTTAATTGGTTTATTATTGAACATTCCGGGGAAGACTAAAGATGGTATTAAAGTGAGAAAAGACATGGTAGAGATGGGAATACGATCCGAGCTCGCACCGCATGAGAAAGGGAAGCGCACATACCTACCCCCCGTACTGTGCACAATGTCAAAGAAAGAGAAAACAAGCTTCTGTGAATGCATCAATGGTATAAAAGTCCCATCAGGGTATTCTTCGAATATTAAGAAGCTGGTGTCGATGAAGGACCTGAAGTTGCTTGGTATGAAATCCCACGACTGTCATGTTTTAATGACACATATAATTCCCATTGCAATTCGGGGAATTTTACCAAAGCACGTTCGTCAAACCATTACGAAGCTTTGTTATTTCTTCAATGTAATAAATTCCAAAGTGATAGACCCTCTAAAATTGGACTCTTTGCAAAAGGAGGTCGTCGTTACTCTTTGCCAACTTGAGAGGTATTTTCCGCCATCTTTTTTCGATGTTATGGTTCACCTTGTTGTTCATCTTGTGAGAGAAATTAATATTTGTGGTTCCGTGTTCCTTCTGTATATGTATCCATTCGAGAGATACATGGGCATCTTGAAAAAATACGTAAGGAACCGACATTGACCCGAAGGTAGCATTATAGAAGGATATTCCACGGAGGAGGTGATTGATTTTTGCACCAACTACTTGACCGGTGTGGATCCTATTGGCGTTCTAAAATCTTGATACGAGGGAAGGCTCCAAGGAGTCGGGACAATTGGGTTGAGAGCCGTAGTTGCTGATCTAAATGAACTACAAAAGGCACATTTTATTGTACTACAGCACATGACAGATGTTGCTCCCTATATAGATGAGCACATGACAATCCTTAAACAACAAAACTACACGAGAAGTCAGAAGTGGCTTACTAACGAGCATAATCGTTCTTTTATAGGATGGCTGAAAGAAAGAGTGAAGTCACACCCCGTACCTGAAATTGTTAAACTGCTTGGCGAAGGACCCCAAATTGTTGTTAGAACATTCCAAGGATACGAGATTAACGGATATACATTTTACACTAAATCCCAGAGTGACAAGAGCACGATGCAAAACAGTGGGGTGACGTTGGTGGCGACCTCTCAAGAATTCAGTAGATCCGGAGATGGCCGGGCTGTAATAGCATCAAAGTCATATTATGGCGTTATTGAAGAAATTTGGGAGCTCATTTACAGTCCTCACCTGAGCATTCCCGTGTTTCGGTGTCAATGGGTCGAAGACCGAGGTGTTAAAGTTGATAACGACGGGTTCACACTCGTTGATTTTAACAGGGTTGGGCATGTTGATGATCCGTTTATACTCGCCAAGCAAGCCACCCAAGTCTTTTATGCCACTGACCCGAGTGATGATAGGTTGAGCGTCGTCCTATCCAGAAAAGAAGAATTGTCGGGGTAGAAAATGTCGTCGATGAAGAAGAGTACGACCAGTTCGACGAAATACCTCCTTTTTGTACCGACGTGCAAGCTGAGGTAGCAACACTTGAAGGGGTAGACGAAGCTGACTACATGCGGTCCGACCACAATGAAGGATTATGGGCCGAGGGTACTGTTCAAATAGTGGAAAAAAGGAGAAAAAGGAAAAAAAAAGCATAATGTATAATATTTATTTTGTTTAAAACCGTGTAGCTTTTAATATTACAACTTTAGCTTATAATATTATCAAATAAAAAAGGAAAAAAAGATTAAAAAAAAAGAGAAAAATCCAAAAAAAGATTTATGTATAATATTTATTTTGTTTAAAACCGTGTAGCTTATAATATTTCATTTAAATATTTAAGTATTAAAAATTTAAATAAAAAATTTTTGTAAGAAAAATATCAAATATTAGGTTCCTCTAGTTCAAGACATATCAAATTTTTTTTATAGGTAATAGTATTAGTTTTCAAAATTTTCAAATATTAGTCCAAATATTAGTATTAGTTATCAAAATATTAGTTAAAACATTTATTAATAAAAATAAAATATAAAATATCAGTATTAGATTTTAATATTTTAGTAATATACAATTTTTAAATATTAGCTTACAATTTTTATTACCTCTCTAGAAATATAAAAAGCCAATTTAATTTTTTTGAACTTCCGTACACGGACTATTAGCTAATAAACCGTGTCTAAACAATATTTGCACACGGATTGTTACGTACAATCGTGTAGAAATTGAAGAGAGCTACACGAACATTTAGTTAAAAGTCCGTGTAGAAATAGATTTGCACACAGACTTTTAACAAATGTCCGTGTAGAAAGACATTTGCACACGGTCAATCAGTTAAAAGTCCGTGTATAATAAGGAAAACATAATTATTTCAAAAGCCTTCTCTGCCAAATTTTTCATAAGTTCGAAAACCCTCCCAGAACCGGTTGAGTTCCAAAAACCTCCAAAAGCCTCCGAGCACTTCACCGCCTCGCCCGCCTCGCCCGTCTCACCGCCTCACCGCCTCACTGCCTCGCCCGCTTCACCACCTCGCCAGCCTCGCCGCCTCACCGCCTCGGAAAATTAGGGTCTCTCTCTCTGTGGTTAGCGTCTCTCTCTATCTCGTTATTTTGCAATAGGGGTTTTCTGTGACTTGCGGCCTTTGTGCCTTATGTGGTTTTGTCTTGTCTCAGAAAAATGCGGGTTACTGGTACTGTTTTGTCTCAGAAAAATGTGGGTTACTTGCGGCCTTCGTGCCTTATGTGGTTTTGTTTTGTCTTTTGGGCTTGTTTCTGTTGCTGTGGTGCTTTACCAGTACTGGGGGAGGGGCTGCTGTGTTGTTGTTGCCTTATACTCTCGGGTTGCTTGTTTGGTGATGTTAGAGGGTGCTGTACCAGGTGGTACAGCCCAGTCACACCACTGGTGAAAAATTTGAATTGACAGGGACTCGTTCGTAAAATTTGAATTACCAGGTGGTACAGCCCAGTCACACTCCCTATTTTAAGATTCAAATGAAAAAACATATTTTACCATTTGAAAAACTGAACTTTGAAAAATCATAGAAAATGAAAATAAAATCAGAAAAATGCGAAGTTTAAGTCTAAATTGGTTGTCTTTTGGTCCTTTATCTTTATGTTTAAGTGGATTATTTTTTTGGATTTTCAATGAGCCCTTAGTTTCTGATCTGTATCAAGAGCTCATTTTAGGTTTTGCATTTAGCACGTAGATATGTAACAATATTTAATTTCTTGCAGAACCATGTCGGTTGAGGATGAGTATGTAGATATGATGGCAGAAGAGGAGCAGCAAGCTACTGCCTCATCAGAAAGAAGGAAAAGAGGGCCGATAATGTGCACGGGCACGTCCGAGCAGAAGCAGTTGGAAATCTGGTTCACGGAAGACGGGCGTGCGCAGGATGAAAAACGGCAGAAATACTCAAATTGGTGTACGAGTTTGGTGAGGCAAAAAGCGAGTATCCTTGTAGAGAGATGGGATCATTTTACGGACGAGTGGTGGAACATGGTGAAGGTAAAGTGCCTAACAACTCGTTGCTTTATTTTCACTGATGTATCTATACTTGAATACACTAAATTTTGGTGTCAAACAGGCACAGTAGAACATCCCGAACGACGTTCCAAAGGATAAGACTCTGAGGATAATGAATGAGGGCTGGAAGCAATTCAAGAGCACGTTGAAGACGGTGTGGATGGATAAAGGGAGAAATCCGGTAGGCTACTACAAATGGCTAAAACAAGAGGACTGGGAGGCGTTTCAAGCTTTGAAGTCGACCGAAGAGTTCTGGGTATCTAACTCGTGCCAAACTAATGCTTATTATTTATCGATATGTACTTATCTTTCTAAAATTAACTGATCGTTGCATTGTTTCTGTGAAGGCAAAAAGTGATAAAGGCAGGAGCCTCGTTGCCTTGAACAAGTATCCACACCATCTAGGGTCAGGTGGTTACGAGGGTAAGAAGGCAGAATGGAGGAAAATACTGGACCAAAACAAGGATTCTGACTCACCCGTGGTTATGATCCAAAATCCTAGGGGCCAAGATTGGTTCATGGGTAGATCCGAGGTAACCGCTGACGGGAGGATAGTACTCCCAAAGGATTTGCAACCCGTGGCTCAAAGAATGGTAAGAGTCCTTTGTTATTACTTTGTGACACTCATGTACAAAATTATAACTCCGAAGGTACATCACTTGATCTTTTGCTATAACTAATTCTTCTACTTGAACAGTTGGAGGTGGAGGAGGAGGTCAGCTCGGGTGCCCGGAGTGTCGAAAGACAAAATGATTCATTGGCCGCAGCGCTCGAGAATCCAGAACACCCGGGTCTAGTAAGGGGTGTAGGGGCCTATAGGGGCTGGAAGGAGGTGTTCCGAGTGGAGGGACAGAAACCTCGAAGAAAATCTCGTGCCAAGGTAAACAAAGACGAGATAGTTGCGGAGATACGCGCGGACTTGAGCAAAGAGTACGACGCAAGGTTTGCTGAGATGGAATCAAGGTTTTTGAGCCAAATTAGATCAGCAACTACGCAGCCATCCGAGCAACCACCTCCCATTTCGCCGGGAATTCGGCGAAGTAGTCAAGCATCTGGCACGTGGGCCTTAGACGATTTGGATAATCTCAAGGTAATCAACACTTGTTCATAATATAAAAGGTAATTAAAACCTGTTTGTAACCTTGTTATACAATATCGCACCATTAAAATAAACAACTTTCTGATAATTGCAGGACCCCAGAGCATGCGACCTCGTCCTGTGGCCTGATAGTGTTCCTCTGACCGTTGCTAAAGGTGTTGTACATCCAGGAGCCAATACTGTACACTTACCTCAGCTAAGGCCCGACCATGCATGGGTGCATGTTGACTTAGTCGTGGATGGATGGCAGCGCGTACCCCTTCCTGTCCCTTCCGATCTCATGCTTGTGCTTGATGATGCACGGATGTCATTTGTCCAGTGGCCCAAGGGTCAGATTATTTTGGATCAGGTAATCCATAAAAAAATTCATTTATTTTGTTACATTCAAATCATTCTTATTTGTTATACTTGAATAATCCATTTATAATTTGATACAGACACGAGGAGGTGATGTCCCCGGTACGGCGATGTCACCGTTACACCAGGAGGTGGCTTGCGACGTCGGGGCTGACGCGCCACAATCACCACACCGTCCTATGGTCACCGAAGAAGAATACAGCCGTTTGCCCAATGATTTGCGCATTCTCCACGACCACTTGATGACGGCGCCCGAAGGCATGAAGGATATCATCATCCCTGTCCCACATGGGATGTTTCTACACGAAGGCAGGGATCTCCTGCTGTCGTTCCAAGACTTCAAGGACATCTTCCACCACTCGTCATCCGACAAATGGCTCGATGTGTCATTCATCACCATTTTCCTCATGTTAGTGATCAAAAATTATTTTCATTATTGTATAGAACTCAAATATATATTCTAATTACAATATTATGAGTTTTCAGGAAGCTAGTCCGAAACTGTGATGAGATGGTTGAATAGAAGAACTTGTACATATTTCTGGACCCGGAGAAAGTGAGTTCTACGGCAGTGACATGTTATTCGGATATGGCTATCGAGTACATGTGTTCTGCGATGCATCGTGCTAAGGCGGAGGAGAAGAAATTCATTCTCATGCCATACCACCAGAGGTTAGTTCTAATCTTAACTTATGTGTTGTTTATATTTTAATTAAAGAATTGTATAAAGGAAATAAAAGTTAAACATAAAAAAAGAAATCACACCATCAACCATAGCAAACACTTGTGTCACTATTATATGCTAAAGTACTATAATTCTTCTCCTCGATCCCACAGCAAACATTGGTGTTCGATTATCATTGTGCCGTACCTAAATGTGGGCATAATTGTTGATTCTTGTAAGCCCAAAGGAAGGATCGCGCTTGACAAGTGCAAAGCTATCTTCCCTTTTGTGAATAAGTAAGCAATAATAATTCATTAGGTTTGAATTTCTTTCAATCATATCAAATTATAAAATTGCTAATTACATTCACTCAATTTTGTAAGGGCTTTTGCGAAATATATTAAAGAGGGAGGATCAGATAGCACGGGCACGCGCAAGAAATCTAAGTTGAATTGGAAGTGGATGTTGGTGAGCACACTTTATGAGTTAGTAATTTCATATCTTGATCAAAAAAATATTGTCATTCTAACAAAGGCCGCTAAATGTAAATTTCAAAGCCCACAACAGTTGGAGGGTTGGGAATGCGCTTATTACACGATGATATTCATGTTTGACTTTGTCGAAAGAATACAATTTCTATTCCCAAAAGCGGTATGTACTTCATATTAATTGTTCATATATAATAAGCAATTGATATCTACCTTTTATGAAATACTAACTATTATCAAATTATAATTGTAGAATGTGACAAAGCAACCGCATTACACCAAGGATCAGATCGACGATGTGCGGTGCATGTGGGCAAGGTGGTTTACCATGGAATTTTGTAATCCTCGATATGGATTTGCATAGAGTTGTATAAAATATTGTATAATTTAGTATATGAATTTCTTGCTAATTAATCTGTTTCGAATGAATTTATTATTGCTATATGAAATTTGTATAATTCTGTCGCAAAAAACTGGCTAGCAAAGCTGGAGGCTAGCCCAAAAACAAAATATACAAAAAAAAAAAAGATTATCTATTTATACATGGATATTTAACAATTGTCCGTGTATGATAGAAAAACAAAAAAAAATTAGCTATTTAACACGGATATTTAACAAATGTCCGTGTATGATAACTAAGAGAGCTACACGGACATTTAATAAAAATCCGTGTAGAAAGAGTAATCCTACACGGATTATTTATAAGTTGTCCGTGTATGATAGCAGTGCTGGAGGCGAAATACAAAAAAGATTATTTATTTATACACGGATATTAACCAAACGACCGTGTATGATAGCTAAAAGAGCTACATGGTCTTTTAATAAAAAACCGTGTATAAAGAGTAATCGTACACGGTTACTTAGGGGATATCCGTGTAGCTCGGTAACTTGGAGAGGGATACCCCAGGTCTTTGTACACGGCGGTTTACAAAGTAATCCGTGTAGAAATTGTTATAATCTCACACGGTTAAATATCCGTGTGTACGTAGTTTCTGACCTATTCATACACCCTGGATTTAAACACGGCAGGAAATCCGTGTAGCTCTTCCATTAATGTCCGTGTGCAAACTCTTTTTCTGTAGCAGTGACCGTTCAATTCGTAAGCAAATGAGATCGTAGGAGTGAAGAAAAGGGTAAGAGATATGATATGTTCTCTACTATTTCTCTCTGATAAATTTATAAGAAAGAATGGATGTAAGAAAACAATCTTATTATTGCAATCTTAATTTGAGCTTTACATGTATTTCTATTTATAGAAGATTTCAAAAACTAGCCGTTACAACTACCAACTACCTATTAATTACAACTATTAACTTATGTCTCCTAATTTATTTTATTTACAATTTCCTAAAAACTAGCCGTTGGCTTTATTATTTTCAACACTCCCCCTCAAGCTAGGAATGTAAATATCGTACAATCCTAGCTTGCTTGTAATTTTTTCAAATGGACCCGGATACAAGCCTTTAGTGAAGATATCCGCGAGTTGATCTTCACTTTTGACGTATGGTGTTTCAATTTCCTTTGCTTGAACCTTTTCTCTAACAAAGTGACAATCTACTTCTATATGCTTTGTGCGTTCATGAAACACGGGATTAGAAGCTATGTGTCGTGCCGAATTGTTGTCGCAATACATTTTCATTGGAGCTTGAGTTCTAAATCCCATGTCTAATAGGAGTTGTTTGATCCAAGTTAATTCGCTTGCGGTTGATGCCATGGCACGATATTCGGCTTCAGCGCTTGATCGTGCTACAACATTTTGTTTCTTGCTTTTCCATGTGACTAGATTTCCGCCTACAAATGTGCAAAAACCGGTTGTCGATTTTCTATCAAAGCTTCCGGCCCAATCTGCATCGGAATAGCCACATATATCATTAGAATTATTATTTTTCATCCAAATACCTTTGCCGGGATTATTTTTTAAAAATCTCAAGATTCTATTTACAGCTTCTAAATGTGGTGTTCTTGGTGAGTGCATGAATTTACTAATTTGACTTACGGAAAAAGAAATATCCGGACGTGTAACAGTCAGGTATATCAATTTTCCTACAAGTCTTTGGAATTGATTTATGTCTTTTAAGGGTTCACCATCTTCACTATTTAATTTGCATTTGTTGTCAATTGGGGTAGAGGCCGGTTTACATCCTAATTTACCAGTTTCTTTTAACAAATCAAGTGTATATTTTCTTTGACAAATAAAAAGTCCTTTATCCGAAGTGGCTACCTCTATTCCTAAAAAATATTTAAGGTATCCTAAATCTTTTATGTCAAATTTTTCCTTGAGTTGTTTCTTAATGTTTTGAATTTGTTCGAAATTATTTCCGGTAATTATGATGTCATCTACATATACTAAAATAAGAGTAGTATTGAAACCATCACATTTTGTAAATAAAGAATGATCGGCATTACTAATTTTAAAATTGCAAGAAATTAAATGAGAGCTAAGCTTGCCATACCATGCCCGTGGAGATTGCTTCAATCCATAAATTGATTTATTAAGCCTACAAGCCAAGTTAGAATTTGTTTCTAATTTATGACCGGGTGGTAATGTCATATACACCTCTTCTTCAAGTGTTCCTTGAAGGAATGCATTTTTAACATCCATTTGGTAGAGGTCCCAACCATTGTTCATGGCAATAGAAAATAAAATCCTTACGGTATTCATTTTTGCAACCGGTGCAAAGGTTTCATTATAGTCTACGCCATAGGTTTGGGTAAATCCTTTAGCTACAAGTCTTGCTTTATACCTTTCTATGGTTCCATCACTATTGTATTTGGTTTTATACACCCATTTACAACCAACCGGTTTTTTATTTTTTGGTAGGGAAATAATTTTCCAAGTTTCATTTTGCTCTAAGGCTTTTAATTCCTCATCCATAGCCTTACACCATATTGGACTTTTAGTTGCTTCTTGGTAATTTTTTGGTTCTAATACTTTTTCAATACTAGTGAGAAATGTATGGTACTCGGTTGAGATGTTGTCATATGAAACAAAATCTTCAATTGGATATTGCACCGAATATGTCACATAATCTCTAAGTCTAGTTGATGGTTGTCGTTCTCTAGATGATATTCTTCTAATCGGTAGACTTTCTTCTATTTCATTTTCATTTATGTCATCATTAGTTTCATTTTCTTGATTATTTTCAACTTGATGATTATTTTTAGGAATAAGACTCAAATCATCTAAGTAAGGCAAAACTATATTGTCATTTTGATTATTTAAATATGGTTGATGAAATATTTCTTTTTCTTTGAAATATGGTTCTTTTTCAAAAAACGAAACGTTTCTAGAAAAATATAATTTCTTATTAATTGGATCATAGCATTTATAGCCCTTTTTATAATATGAATATCCTAAGAAAATAGTTTTTTGTGATACAAAATCAAGCTTATCATTTCTTTTGATATGTACGAAACTTGTACAACCAAATACTCTCATATGGTCATAAGTAATTTTTTGTTGATAAAGAATTTCTAATGGACTTTTGTTTTCTAAATTAACACTAGGTAATCTATTGATTAAATGAGTGGCACAAAGTACGGCATCCGACCAATAAATTTTAGGAACATTATTTTGAAATAATAAAGATCGTGTCATTTCTAATAAATGTCTATTTTTCTTTCCGATACACCATTTTGTTCGGGAGTATTTATACAAGTTGTTTGATGTATAATACCTTTTTCTCTAAAGAGACTTGAAAATTTTCTATTTATAAATTCGGTTCCATTATCCGATCTAAAGATTTTTAATTTTGCATCAAATTGTGTTTCTATGAGACATAAAAATTCATAAAAATAATCAAATACTTCATCTTTAGATTTAAGTAAATATAACCAAGTTGCTTTTGTAAAATCATCAATAAATAAAAGAAAATATTTGAATCCATTATATGACTCTATTGGAGCCGGTCCCCATACATCAGAATGTATTAAATCAAAAGGAGCTTTACTTTTGCTAGTAGAAAGAGAAAAAGGAAGCTTTGTTTGTTTTGCTAACTTGCAAATTTCACAATTAGTACAATTTAAATTTTTAAAATCTAAAATACTACTTAAAATCTTGTCGGAAGGATGTCCAAGTCTCTTATGCCACAGATCAGAATTAACGACTTTTGCGGAAGCACAGAAATTTAATTTGGAGTTCAAAAGATAATGTCCATTTTCTAGAAATCCTTCACCAATCTTGACCCCGGTTTCCCGGTCCTGAAATACAACGTTTTTACAAGAAAATATTGCATTACAATTTAATTCTTGTGTTAATTTATTTACAGAAATTAAATTTACGGGAAATGTTTCTAAATATAAAACGTTTTTAAGTTGTTTATTGCATAGATTAATTTCTCCTACGCCATTTATTTTTGCCTTCATTCCGTTTGCAACCAACACAAAATTATTACCATTGGTCAGGTTGAGGTTTGACAGTAGTTGTTTATTCCCGAACATATGATCTGTTGCACCACTATCTATAATAATTTGATTAAAAAAGAAATTTTCTGAGTTAGAAGCAATACCACATGTGCTGGGAGTGTTTTGATTGTTCATCATCGCACAGAACTGCTGAAAATACTGCTGCATTTGATCTCCAGCACCTGACCCGCCAGAAACTGACCCGCCAGCGCCTAGAAGGCTTCTTGACCCGTCTGAGAGTGACCCGTTTCCGAAATTTGCTGCTGACCCGTTCGGGAATGACCCGTTTCCGAAATTTGATGGTTATCGGGTCCGCCAGTGTTAATGGGTCCGCCAGTTTGAACCCATGCTCCACTAGTGTTTTGGTTAAAGGGTCCGCCTCCACTGTTATTGGGTCCGTAATTTACCAAACCGGGTCCGCCCCAGCCTCTGACAGATCCATTAGCACTTAAACCATACCCAGTAACTGGTTGAAAGGTGTTATTGGGTCCGAATCCATTTTCAGACGAACCCACTAGCCCATTAGACCCTTTCTCTTCAACAGAAGCAACATAACTTCTGTTTTTTTCACCATTTTTTTCCCAATTTCGATTCTGGTCATTTCCTTTCCATTTTTTTGGTCTAAGATGGGGATAGAGATGCCAACATTTATCTTGAGTGTGACCATCCTTTTTACAGTGGTTACATTTTTCATTTTTTGATTGATTTGTGCGATTTTGAAAGCTAGGGTTTTGATTAAAATTGAAATTTTTTACGGCTAAACCATGGGTTTCGTGTCCCTCATGGCTTACAATTTGACCATTCATGATAAGTCTTCTACTTTCCTCTTGTTGAATTAAACTTTTAATTTGAGAATAAGAGGGAAGAGGTACCGTGGTCATGATTTGGGATCTTACGGCTTCATAGCTCGGGTTTAAACCCGCGAGGTACTGAAAAATATCGTCCTCCTCAGCCCGTTTTTGAAGTGTGGCCAAATCTGTTGTAAGCGGCCGGTAAGATTGAAGTTCATTGTGTTTTTTCTCAAGAGCGCTAAGGTACTCAGTATGACTTCTTGACCCTTGTTTTTCTTGTTGGATCTCCTGCATAAGTTGATAAATGTGAGAAAAATTATTTTGTTGACCATACATACTCTTTACTGCTTCCCATAGTTCATGTGCCGTTTCGGCTAGCGTGAAGAGTTCGGATACGGTCGGTTCCATGGAGTTGAGTAGTGAGGTAACAATTCTATCATTTGTAGTTCTCCATTTTTTTGTTGCTACTGTTTCGTCGGGTGTTATCTTGTTTGTGTCTGCAATTGCTGGTTTCTTCTCTTCACCCGTAATGAATTCTAACATTTCTCGACCACTCAGGGCCCTAGATGCTGCCCTTGCCCATGACACATAATTTCTGCCATTGAGCAAGTTATTGGTTAGCTTCGAGAAGTTCGCTGCTTCTTCTTGAGCCATTTTCTTTTTGCTGAATTTTATCGCACTTTTCGGTTTTTCGGATACCACTCAGGGCTCTGATACCATGATAAATTTATAAGAAAGAATGGATGTAAGAAAACAATCTTATTATTGCAATCTTAATTTGAGCTTTACATGTATTCCTATTTATAGAAGATTTCAAAAACTAGCCGTTACAACTACCAACTACCTATTAATTACAACTATTAACTTATGTCTCCTAATTTATTTTATTTACAATTTCCTAAAAACTAGCCGTTGGCTTTATTATTTTCAACACTCTCCTTTAATTAGGTGTTTGGTAAATTTCCATTTGTATGGGTGAAGGAAGGGGCATAAACTTGAATAATGAGAGATCGGTGGAGAAAAGAAAGGAACTTTGACAGTGAATCAAACCCGTTTAGAAACCGATTTATTTTGCTAGACGATTCATTGGTTTTCTATTAAAAACCGGACAATAACTCGGTTTCGACTGGTCTTTCAAACAAATCAAACAAGAAAGATTATGGGTCCGTCTTTTTTCGGTTCAACCATCCAGTCTGGTTCAATTTTTATAACACTGGTTTTATAGGTTGCAATCGAACAGATTGGATCGGGTTCGAACAGGATCGGATTGGGTAAGTGTGACTTTAAAGGAATGCCAGATTATAGGTTGGGTTTTGAATCGTTAGTGTCGGCTTATTTTTGGGTTTCGGGTCAAACTGGGTCAAGAGGGGCAGGAGGGGCACAAGATATGGTGAACGAAAAACATATATTTGAAGAATATCATGCTCGGACATCGACCAAACTCAGAATGCATATTGATAGAAGGACACAATATAAGGTAAAAGAAAAGTAATGAATTTCAGAGTGAAATAGAGAATGATGAATAATGATTTTATTGATTGAAACGTTCTGATTTTTACATGGCGTATACAAGGATATTTATAGCCTAAATTATATGAGTATTCCTACTAGCCGTTAGGCTAATTTCTAATTTACTCTTATTAGCCATTGAACTTATTTCTAATTATAATTGCTGAATTTGTTGTCTATTTACACCCTAATTACATAATTAAGATAGGTACCAAATATAGCTTAAAATATAGTTTAACAGCTACACGATGAATGCTAGCTTATTTGTTGCCTAAACTAGCATATGATGAATATTCTGAAGCTATTTCTCAACACTCCACCTCAAGTTGGACTCAAATGAGAACCAGCTTTTGGTCTAGTGGCAAAGGCAATGCTCTCCGTGTGGGAGGTCGCAGATTCGAAACCCGGAAGGGGCCATCCATTGTGGATATTAATTAGTTGGGTGGCTTGACCTCCAACCTTTACTAAAAAAAGTTGGACTCAAATAAGTTGATTGAGCCCAACTTGTCAAGTATGTTTAGATGGCTGACTTTGTCAAGTGATTTAGTGAAGACCTCTGTCAATTGCTCTTTGTTTCTTACGAATGAGGTTTCTATTTCTCCTGATTGTTCTTTTTCTCTAACAAAGTGACAGTCGACCTCTATGTTTTGTTCTTTCATAGAATACTGGATTGGATGCAATATGTTGTGCAACTTGATTGTCACAGTACATTTGCATTGCCCCTGTGTGCTCTATCTTCATGTCGCTAAGTAGCTGTTTGATCCAAATGAGCTTGATGTGGATGCCATGGCTCAATATTCTACTTCCGCACTTGACATTGCCACAATATTTTTGCTTCTTACTCTTCCAAGTGACCAAGTTGCCACCTACAAAAGTACAAAAGCAGGTGGTTGATTTTTTGTCGCAGCTACCTGTCCAATCTGCATCAGAAAAACCAACCACATTATTATAATAATTTTTTTTCATCCAAATTCCTTGAATGCTTTTAGGATATCTCAGTATTCTATTAATTGCAGTCAAGTGACTGGTGCGTGGAGCATGCATGAATTTGCTTATAACGCTAACTGCAAAGGCAATGTCAGGTCTGGTAACTGTGAGGTAATTAAATTAACTTGCCTACAACTTTTGATATTGTCCTGTATCAGGTAGTGGTTCATCATCTTCAATTCCAAGTTTAATATTGGTCTCCATTGGAGTATAGGCTGGTTTAACTCCCAATTTACCAGTTTTTTTAATAGGTCAATGACATATTTTCTTTGACATAGAAATAAGTCTTTACTTAATGAGCTATTTCTATTACAAGAAATGAGAGTTTTCCAAAATTCTTGATATCAAATTTCACTTTCAAATATTTTTTAATCCTTTCAATTTTGTTATTATTATTTCCAGTGATGATAATATCATCTACATAAACAAGTTACCAATTTTCTTATTATTATTTGACATAGTGCAGTTATGTGAATGTTTGACAAACATAGAGGAATCAACTGTGCTTTTATTAAAGTTAATTTTTGAAAGAGAAAAGCTTAGCTTGGCATACCATGCTCTTGGTGATTGCTTTAGACCAATGTTTTAAATAGCGTTTATAGCGTCATAGCGGGAAGGCTACAAAAAAAGCTATAGCGAATAGCGTAGCTATAGCGGAAGCTATTCCAAATAGCGTTTTTTTTTTTTACAAAAATTATATTATATATTTGTACTATATATTAACATTATCTAAAGTTTCATAGAACAATAAATAACACCAAATTAATTAAAAAATTATAATATTCATATTGAACTAGTACAAAAGTCCATGGTTCAAAATATCCATAATAATATCATAAACTATCGATCTTTTTCTATACAAAATATCTTAAGCATCATGATTCATTCTATTTTTTTTTCTATACAAAATAAATTTTATGGATCTTTATTTAAGCCCGTATAAATTGTCTAAAAAAGCCCAATATGCATAGCGCGCTACACGCTATGCGCTATAGCGGACCGCTATTACCGCTATAGCGGCCGTAGCGCAATTAGCGTATTTTCATGCCATAGCTTAGCGTTTAGGGTCCAAAAACGCTATAGCGGCGCTATAGCGTCGCTATTTAGAACACTGCTTTAGACCATAAATTGTTTTCTTTTAACTTACACACCAATGTTGGATCTGATGCATTTTTGTGATCTGGAGGAAGAGTCATGTAGACCTCTTCTTCTAAAGTTCTTTGAAGAAATGCATATTTTACGTCCATTTGGAACTAATTCCATCCCAAGTTCGTGGCCACAGGTAGCAAAAATGAATTTGTTGGTTGTTGGTACAGGTTTTGCACTATTTTTTCTTTTGAAAACTGATTGCTGGTTGCTAATTTTTTTTTTGTGTGTGGTACAGATTTCTAAAGCTTGAAAACTGGTTTTTTTGTGTGGTAAAATTGATAAGAACAGATGCTACTTGATTGTGGAGTATTTTTTTTTTTATTATTTGATTTGCTAGATCGTGCTGAGGATGGGTATCTTTGGCCATGTTGGCGCTTGCCCCTCTCTCTCTTGACACATATCAAGTAATGTTGCCTCTTGACCCTTTATTGATACAGGATTGAGACCTGCTCTGATACCATAATGAATTTTAGAGTGAAATAGAGAATGATGACAATGATTTTATTGATTGAAACGTTCTAATTTTTACATGGTGTATACAAGGGTATTTATAGTCTAAATTATATGAGTATTCCTACTAGCTGTTAGGCTAATTCCTAATTTACTCCTACTAGCCGTTGGACTTATTTTTAATTATAATTCTGGATTTGTTGCCTATTTACACCCTAATTACATAATTAAGCTAGGTACCAAATATAGCTGAATTTGTTGTCTTAACTAGCATATGATGAATATTCTGAGGCTATTTCTCATCAAAAAGCATATATATATTTGAAGAATATCATGCTCGAACATCCACCAAACTCAGAAAAATGCACAAAACACAATTGGAAACCTAATCAGAGCAAAAATCAACAAGAGGTACCATGCGCAATTAAGATGAACACAACCACCACTTGTTCAAGTTCAATACAACCCACTAGACCTGCTCCATCACTCTTTGGAAACAACCACTACTTGTTTGCCGACATTGTGGCCTTCATAAAGCCCGATAAGAGCACTTGGCGCATTTTCGAGCCCTTTGGCTACGTCTTCCACGTAAACTATCTTGCCTTCTTTTATGTACTGCACTGTCATTTCCTCAAACTTGGGGTATTTTGCATAGTGATGGAACACCAGGAAGCCTTCAATCCTGATTCCCTTTGCAATAATCTGGGATTAACAAAATTTAAAATTAGTACTGACTTAATGTTCCAAACAGAGTTGCACATGAAGTCCTTAATTAAATATTACACCAGAATTTGCACTAGTAAAATGCATGTTACTTTACTAAATTTACTAATTAATTGCACCTGAAATAAGTTGCGAACGCCCTCGGGTTCGACCAGGTTGTACTGAGAGATCATCCCACATGCAGAGATCCTCCCGTGCAAGCGCATGTTATTAAGCACAGCCTCGAGCATTGCGCCCCCGACGTTCTCGAAATATATGTCGATGCCATCTGGAAAACACCTACAATATCATAATGAAGCAACATTTGAAAGAACGGTTAGTTTAAATGCATTTGAAAATGCAAAATGCTTTTAGCCTGAATGCCTTTCACAAATTGAAATTGTCTTCAAAGAAAATAAGCCTCGCAGACAGTCTCTGCCTATGGTGTCTGCTAATTTGTCGAACATAAATGAAAATTTGGTGGGCTAAGTAAATTGAACTTGTTACCTAGATTTTTTTTGTTTATCATGAACCGTATATATAAGGATTTTATTGACTAGAAGATGAGACATCAATTTGTTTAGCAGTGCCAATTCCCTTGAATTGCATCAAAGATTGTCCAGCAAAATAAATTACCCCTTTTCCCCTCTATTGTACCTCTAACCACATAAAAATAACAATAATTTCTGTTCACAATGTGGACTGTAAAAATTGAACCTGTTTACAAGATACTCCCTAATGACATGTCACCTTAAATCCAGCCAGCCTCTAATATCATTTGACCACATCTATGATACTTGACCCCAGAAATTGCAAGATTTAATCACCTTTTCAATGCTAAATTTAAGTCAGATTCCTTTTTGTAGTTGAATGCATCGTCAAATCCGAACTTGTTTTTCAACAGTTCTACCTGTTTAAATTGTTAGGAAAAAACAGTGTCAACAATTTTAAACATCAATAAAAGCATCAATTTGGTACTACAGGAATTTCGAATTTCAAAATAGCCTCAGAATATGTTTCATTTTATTGGAACCTTTTCATCAGAACCGGCGCTACCAACTACATAGCAACCCATAAGTTTGGCAAATTGCCCGACAAGCTGTCCGACTGCCCCGGCCGCAGCTGATACAAAAACATACTCCCCTTCCTTAGGTGAGGCTATTTCATAAAATCCAACATATGCTGTAAGACCTGCCATTCCTGCATGGGAAATGAAAAAGTCAAATTTGTGATACCATGAAATATCGATTCTGAACAATAAATACATCCACTCAATTGAAGTACATATGCTACCTATATACCCCCATGGATTCATTTTTTTAGCATATGCTGTTACGCAGTGCAAACTAAATCTCATGGCCACATTTTCAAGGTTAATAGATGAAGCTATAAACCTTATAAGAAACCTAACACTTACCAAGAACACCGGTATAATATGAGAGAGGTAACTCCGGATGGTTAATTTTGAAAAAATTCTGGGGATTTGAAATTAGACTGTATTCTTCCCATCCTGTGGTGCCCCACACCAAATCTCCCACTTTAAAATCTGCATGTGTTGAATCAATTACTTTACTGACTCCCAAGCCTGTTATTACCTGTTACATAATGAAAACGAAAAAAAAAATATAATTGAAGGAGACAAGAACAATAATACTTACAATGTAATTAACAGTTTCATACTTTCATATCAATGAAACAGGCCTTTTGCCTCTATTTAAAAAAAAGGAATAGTAACAACTTAATAAGTGAGAAGTGATTAATTTGATAATACATGGTTATGTACTTGCTATCCAAAGAGTCAATTTGCTTCTAACATAAAAAATCTTAGTATTCTGTGCCAGGTTGTATTAGGGAATATTACTGGACACGAGGTCACCTCGGCAATTCCTCGAACACATCTTGTGCGCTCACATGAAAGAACAAATCAAATATGAAGTGGGTCGATCCTTACCAACTCAACTGAAAAGATATGAACCAATAAAGTTCACTGTGAACTATAAGTATTAGAAGATTTAAGTGATGATCCTATCTGACAAGCTGTTTCTTTCTATTTCTCTCTTACCCCAAAAAGGCTAAAACGAAAAGAAATGAGCTCAAGGGTCGGCCCAAAATGGTACAAATAAATTTGGGCCTTGAACCCAAATCATTTGTTAGCTACTTTGCTGGTACGAACTAGTTTCGTATGAATTCAGCAGCAATTAAAGTTCGGCCATCCTGAAAAAGAAAGACCGGGACCGATAAAATGATGTTGACCTAACAATTGTCTAAGATCACATGTTTTCGGGGTCATTGTTGTTTTCTAAATGCTGTGGTCACAGCAATTTAATGTTTTGAGTACTAGTCATCGCAAATTCGCCAAAAATTATTAGATGAAAGCAAAAGAAAAAAAATAGTTCGAGACACTCCTATATCATACTATATTTTATTTTTATTTAGTTTCACTTAACACCTTTTAACTTTTTGGTAACAAATTACAGAAAATTAAAGTTTCTGAATATTATATGTGGAATATTTTTATATTTTCATTAGGTGCTAAATGGATTTTAAAAACATGTTTTGTTTTATGTCGTTTCATGACATCTCTTCAGTTTTGAAGAAAATTAGTACTTTTTTAAATAAATAAAAAATTGGCTGAACAAGACAAAAGGATTACATAATTTCAGTTATACATATCTTCTATTGACATATTTAACATTGTAAACTGAAGTAACAAAGGACTTTGATTGCATGTTGATCATAATTTATACATATGCGCGCAGCATATATATCATTTATGATCTGAATATTTTCGGAAACTAATTGTCACAGATATTTTTTTTTGAAATGGTCTATATATATAATCAACTAATTTAAACAATAGTTACAGTCTAAATATAGGTTAACTGCTAACAAAATAGCTAGTGCAATTTCACCCGGAGAAGAATAATCAGTAGCAAATCAAATGAAAGCTATACATATCTTAATTATTTGTGGGCTTGAGAATCATCTTATCTATATTTTTTTTTTCTTTATTTGAACGTAATTAAATAGAAAAAATTGAGGTACAATTAATTTTCTCAAATAAAAACCAACAGAAGAACCAAAATATTATTAGGCAGGTATAACCGTATAAGAAGAAGACTTTATTTCAGAATTCAGAGGATGAGTTCAAATTACTTGCGTTTTAATTTATCTGGCAATTGCAAAAGAGATATATACCAACAATTGCAGGAACAAACTTGCAAAAATATCCCTTGAAATGTTTTATACAGTAGTTGAGTTGGATAAATGGATACCTCGCCAGGTATGAAGTCGGGAACGTAGGACGGCGTGTCGTGCTTAGTCATGCGGCTCCGCATGTAAGGGTCACATGAGAAGTAGAGGTTTTTCAACACAATCACATCTTTCGATCCCTCCGGCACCTTCAATTCGACGGCTTCCGTTGGTACCACCTCCATGTCGCTCTCCTTCGCCTTCCCAGTCACGTAGTTCTTCAGTATAACTTTTAATTATAATTACTGGATTTGTTGCCTATTTACACCCTAATTACATAATTAAGCTAGGTACCAAATATAGCTTAACAGCTACACGATAGATGCTAGCTTATTTGTTGCCTAAACTAGAATATGATGAATATTCTGAGGCTATTTCTCAACAAAATGCATATATATTTGAAGAATATCATGCTCGAACATCCACCAAACTCAGAAAAATGCACAAAACACAATTGGAAACCTAATCAGAGCAAAAATCAAGAAGAGGTACCATGCGCAATTAAGATGAACACAACCACCACTTGTTCAAGTTCTATAAATCTGTCAATACAACCCACTAGACCTGCTCCATCACTCTTTGGAAACAACCACTACTTGTTTGCCGACATTGCGGCCTTCATAAAGCCCGATAAGAGCACTTGGCGCATTTTCGAGCCCTTCGGCTACGTCTTCCACATAAACTATCTTGCCTTCTTTTATGTACTGCACTGTCATTTCCTCAAACTTGGGGTATTTTGCATAGTGATGGAACACCAGGAAGCCTTCAATCCTGATTCCCTTTGCAATAATCTGGGATTAACAAAATTTAAAATTAGTACTGACTTAATGTTCCAAACGGAGTTGCACATGAAGTCCTTAATTAAATATTACACCAGAATTTGCACTAGTAAAATGCATGTTACTTTACTAAATTTACTAATTATTGCACCTGAAATAAGTTGCGAACGCCCTCGGGTTCGACCAGGTTGTACTGAGAGATCATCCCACATGCAGAGATCCTCCCGTGCAAGCGCATGTTATTAAGCACAGCCTCGAGCATTGCGCCCCCGACGTTCTCGAAATATATGTCGATGCCATCTGGAAAACACCTACAATATCATAATGAAGCAACATTTGAAAGAACGGTTAGTTTAAATGCATTTGAAAATGCAAAATGCTTTTAGCCTGAATGCCTTTCACAAATTGAAATTGTCTTCAAAGAAAATAAGCCTCGCAGACGGTCTCTGCCTATGGTGTCTGCTAATTTGTCGAACATAAATGAAAATTTGGTGGGCTAAGTAAATTGAACTTGTTACCTAGATTTTTTTTGTTTATCATGAACCGTATATATTAGGATTTTATTGACTAGAAGATGAGACATCAATTTGTTTAGCAGTGCCAATTCCCTTGAATTGCATCAAAGATTGTCCAGCAAAATAAATTACCCCTTTTCCCCTCTATTGTACCTCTAACCACATAAAAATAACAATAATTTCTGTTCACAATATTGTGGACTGTAAAAATTGAACCTGTTTACAAGATACTCCCTAATGACATGTCACCTTAAATCCAGCCAGCCTCTAATATCATTTGACCACATCTATGATACTTGACCCCAGAAATTGCAAGATTTAATCACCTTTTCAATGCTAAATTTAAGTCAGATTCCTTTTTGTAGTTGAATGCATCGTCAAATCCGAACTTGTTTTTCAACAGTTCTACCTGTTTAAATTGTTAGGAAGAAACAGTGTCAACAATTTTAAACATCAATAAAAGCATCAATTTGGTACTACAGGAATTTCGAATTTCAAAATAACCTCAGAATATGTTTCATATTATTGGAACCTTTTCATCAGAACCGGCGCTACCAACTACATAGCAACCCATAAGTTTGGCAAATTGCCCGACAAGCTGCCCGATTGCCCCGGCCGCAGCTGATACAAAAACATACTCCCCTTCCTTAGGTGAGGCTATTTCATAAAATCCAGCATATGCTGTAAGACCTGGCATTCCTGCATGGGAAATGAAAAGGTCGAATTTGTGATACCATGAAATACCGATTCTGAACAATAAATACATCCACTCAATGGAAGTACATATGCTACCTATATACCCCCATGGATTCATTTTTTTTAGCATATGCTGTTACGCAGTGCAAACTAAATCTCATGGCCACATTTTCAAGGTGAATAGATGCAGCTAGAAACCCTATAAGAAACCTAACACTTACCAAGAACACCGGTATAATATGAGAGAGGTAACTCCGGATGGTTAATTTTGAAAAAATTCTGGGGATTTGAAATTAGACTGTATTCTTCCCATCCTGTGGTGCCCCACACCAAATCTCCCACTTTAAAATCTGCATGTGTTGAATCAATTACTTTACTGACTCCCAAGCCTGTTATTACCTGTTACATAATGAAAACGAAAAAAAAAATATAATTGAAGGAGACAAGAACAATAACACTTACAATGTAATTAACAGTTTCATACTTTCATATCAATGAAACAGGCCTTTTGCCTCTATTTAAAAAAAAGGAATAGTAACAACTTAATAAGTGAAAAGTGATTAATTTGATAATACATGGTTATGTACTTGCTATCCAACGAGTCAATTTTGCTTCTAACATCAAAAATCTTAGTTATTCTGTGCCAGGTTGTGCTAGGGAATATTACTGGACACGAGGTCACCTCGGCAATTCGTCGAACACATCTTGTGCGCTCACATGAAAGAACAAAATCAAATGTGAAGTGGTTCGATCCTTACCAACTCAACTGAAAAGATATGAACCAATAAAGTTCACTGTGAACTATAAGTATTAGAAGATTTAAGTGATGATCCTATCTGACGAGCTGTTTCTTTCTATTTCTCTCTTACCCCAAAATGGGCAAAACGAAAAGAAATGAGCTCAAGGGTCGGCCCAAAATGGTACAAATAAATTTGGGCCTTGAACCCAAATCATTTGTTAGCTACTTTGCTGGTACGAACTTGTTTCGTATGAATTCAGCAGCAATTAAAGTTCGGCCATCCTGAAAAAGAAAGACCGGGACCGATAAAATGATGTTGACCTAACAATTGTCTAAGATCACATGTTTTCGGGGTCATTGTTGTTTTCTAAATGCTGTGGTCACAGCAATTTAATGTTTTGAGTACTAGTCATCGCAAATTCGCCAAAAATTTGTAGATGAAAGCAAAAGAAAAAAAATAGTTCGAGACACTCATATATCATACTATATTTTATTTTTGTTTAGTTTCACTTAACACCTTTAAACTTTTTGGTAACAAATTACAGAAAATTAAAGATTCTGAATATTATATGCGGGATATTTTTATATTTTCATTAGGTGCTAAATGGATTTCAAAAACATGTTTTGTTTTATGTCGTTTCATGACATCTCTTCAGTTTTGAAGAAAATTAGTACTTTTTTAAATAAATAAAAAATTGGCTGAACAAGACAAAAGGATTACATAATTTCAGCTATATATATCTTCTTTGACATATTTAACAGTGTAAACTGAAGTAACAAAGGACTTTGATTGCATGTTGATCATAATTTAAACATATGCGCGCAGCATATATATCATTTATGATCTGAATATTTTCGGAAACTAATTGTCACAGATATTTTTTTTTGAAATGGTTATATATAATCAACTAATTTAAACAATAGTTACAGTCTAAATATAGGTTAACTGCTAATAAAATAGCTAGTGCAATTCACCCGGAGAAGAATAATCAGTAGCAAATCAAATGAAAGCTATACATATCTTAATTATTTGTGGGGTTGAGAATCATCTTTTCTATATTTTTTTTTTCTTTATTTGAACGTAATTAAATAGAAAAAATTGAGGTACAATTAGTTTTCCCTAATAAAAACCAAACAGAAGAACCAAACTATTATTAGGCAGGTATAACCGTATAAGAAGAAGACTTTATTTCAGAATTCAGAGGATGAGTTCAAATTAATTACTTGCGTTTTAATTTATTGGCAACTGCAAAAGAGATATATACCAATAATTGCAGGAACAAACTAGCAAAAATATCCCTTGAAATGTTTTATACAGTTGAGTTGGATAAATGGATACCTCGCCAGGTATGAAGTCGGGAACGTAGGACGGCGTGTCGTGCTTAGTCATGCGGCTCCGCATGTAAGGGTCACAGGAGAGGTAGAGGTTTTTCAGCACAATCACATCTTTCGATCCCTCCGGCACCTTCAATTCGACGGCTTCCGTTGGTACCACCTCCATGTCGCTCTCCTTCGCCTTCCCAGTCACGTAGTTCTTCAGTATAACTTTAGTCATCTCTTTCTAGATGCTCTCTCTCTCTCTCTCTCTCTCTCTCCTGAGAAAATTTGCTTTCTAGGGAGTGCTTTGAAGGAAAGGAGGAGAGACACAGAGAGCTTGATGTTTACAGGCAAACCAATATTATTCTTACGTACATGCTGGTCTTTCTAGAAAACAAACATGTGTTAACCAGTCCCCATTAAGAAATTGTGGTACTGGTTTGAACTGTAAATATATGTAGAGTAAACGGTTGGTTACAAAGGGTAAAGCCGTGCAAATGAGTATATTGAGTAAACGAAAAAAGCTAATTTGGAGATGCCACGTTTTCTGGCAATTAATTACTAGGCGATTAAAAATTATAGATAATTATTGATGAGTCCGGCTACTATAACACTAGTGTTATTTCAAATTAAATAACACCACATCTTAAACCATTGGATCTGCTTTAATATTCGTGCAAGACACTAGTGCACGAATATAAATATCTTGTGCACGAATATTAAAGCAGATCCAATGGTTTAAGATGTGGTGTTATTTAATTTGAAATAACACTAGTGTTATAGTAGCCGGACTCATTATTGATATATTCACCGTTGATAAGAAAATGATATATTCACCGAAATATTTTAATTGTCTATTAATGTTTTCATTAAAATATTAAAAAATCGTATTAAACTAAATATTTTTTTTATTTCTCCTCATGTTCATTAAAATTTGATTCATTATTTAGTTCATTTTAATAAGTTAACATACATATCACATATTTTGTCCTTTTTCTAAAATTAAATGAACATATCTATTTAACTTGCAATGGTCATGTCTGTTTGACTTGCAGTACACTGTCTTTTTTTTCTATGATTATGATTATGCTTAATTAACGTCATGCAATCTCTCTCTCTTTTTTTTTTTTTTCCATGATTATGCTTAACGTCATGCAATCTCTCTCTGTTTTTTCTTTTTTGAAAAATTGGCAGCAACAGCAACCATAGTGACAAATGAATTATTTGGGTTCGGTTTGGTGGAGTCAAAAATTCGTGATTCGGAAATAATTCGGGTATAATTCAGAAATGATTCAGAATTATTTGGACCAGAGATCTCAGTATCACAAGAGAACAAAAAGAAACCAAAAAAAAAGTTCTAAGAAAATATCAGGAAAAATTTGTGAGTTATTAACGAATAATTCGGTCAAAGTTCAGTTTGCTATCACCAAAAAACAAATTATTCCCGAATAAATTGCGAATCTTGTGACTATGGCAACAGCTGCCAATGAGTCATGCAATCTCTCTCTTATTATTTTTAAAATGTTGTCACCATTACTTAAAACAACCAGACCTCAAAAAAATTGTATGAAATCATCTGATGAACCCAAGAGGATATCCCAGAAATGTACTATTATGGTCAATTTAGTCATCATAGTAAAACATATCAGAATGCAATTTCATCTAAAACAACGAAGGGTGTCTATCATGGACAAATATTACACGGTTGGCACAAGGCGTAATCATATATAGAACAAAAAGAAAAAACAGTGATACAAGTTAAATGAATATGCCTATTTAAAAATAAAGCAAAACAAGCATTATAACTACAATAAAACTAACTAATTGATCAAATTTTAAAACAAATTAACATAAGTGGAAATAAGAAAATAAATTAATTTAAAATGGTAAAATAAAATTTAAGTATTTTGATGAGGAATATATAATTTAGAATATTTCAATGGGTGAATAATATATTTATCTCTCTTTAAAACAATTTATATCTTATTAAAATAATGGGATAAAAATTATAATTTGTATATTTTGTTATATTAGATATATGATATATCTAATATATATTTGGGTTAAATTATATATGTTATCAATTAATTTATTTGATAATTATTGTTATTAGTTTTGTTACATGTTAAATTAATGAGTAAGGATATAGTAAGATAAGTTAAATATTTAATAAATAAGATTGGATATAAGAAAGACTAATTTTATATGGATATGGATAAAAAAATATCTTCTTACAACCTGTACCGTACTCAACCTGTACCGTACCTATTAACACCTCTATGGGCTATGGCCATCAAACTTATTGGATCAGGTGTAGACCTAGTAAGATCAGATTAGCAGTGGCGGAACATAGTAGACCCTAGAGGGTGCTAAGCCACCCTTTCATTTATTTATTTTTTAATCAAGTAACTTTTATAGAAGTTCAAGTAAATTTTATTTTTTGTACATAGTAACTCCCCCTATGTAATATTACAAATTTAGGAGCAAACTTGAAACTTCTGACCGCCTTTTTATTTCCATTTGCATTCTTGACTCCTCGATTTCCGCACCATCAATATTACAAAAATAGAAAACTTCTTGCTTTTGGAATTTGGAAAGTTCAACGTATAAAGAAAATAAAAAAAAAAGGAAATGTCATTGAATGATTGAAAGAAAGAAATCTCACTGAGCATCTCCAGTTCACAAAAAAGAAAAGCAAATTAATCAAATTTTAGAAGAGTGGCAAAATCCCACAGAGCGCATCTACAGAAATTCAGAAAACAAAGTTAAAGAAGAGCTGCGAAATTCAATTTTAATTGAGGTTTGTATTTGTTTGTCTCAATTTTAATTCAGAAAACTTCTTCCTGTCTCAACTCCTACTACAGAACGAGTTTCTCGTTCTTTCAGCCATGAAGCTCGTTAAAACTGCGCTTTGAAATAAGATGGGTGACGAATTTCTCAAAGACTACATGCTTGTTATATTGAGAAGGAATTAGCTAATAAGATTACTTCAGATAATATTATTGCTGAATTTGATTTTTAGAAAATCATAGGTCAAAATTTAAATAATATATGAATTTCATGTTTTTAATTTAGTTTTGATAGACATGGTATTTTATTGGTGCTAGTTATTTATTGTATCTTTTTATGAACTCAAGTAGTGAAAGATTTTGTGTTATAAAAAAAAAATTCATTATTTTTTTTAAATGATGTTTAGCCCCCCTATATTTAAATCCTGGTTCCGCTCATTAGAGTGACTTTATTAGAGGATTGACAGATTATGGGGTTGCATTTCGGGTCGTCAATTGTCTGCTTATTTTCGGGTTTCAACTTTCAAGTAGAGCTGGATCGAATTCCGGATCATCTAGTCTCTAGTCGTTTCAGACAGGTTGGACCAGATTTTCGGGTCATTTGACTAGTTTTCTCAGATTTCGAGTTGTTCGAGTTTGGATCAAACTTTAATTATCCGAATTTCGATCAGGTCGGGTCACGGGTCATCAGACTAGCTATTCATTACATGTTTTGGGTTTATCGATACAAATTTTAATTTGTTCGAGTTTTGGTCGAGTCAGTTTGACTTTTTAAAGAGATTTGAATCATGAGCAAATCGACCCCGACTGAAAATCTAAACATAATTGAAATAATTTAGCATTGATAAATAATGGGTCTTTTTTTTTTTTTTGATAAAAGGCATAATGCCCGTTTCATTAAAGAAAGTCTCCATTATACTCAAAATAGATCTATGTCAATAGCACAGATCATATTCAAAGTTCAAAAGCAAGCAAATCAAAATAAAATGTTCATTAGTAGTGCCTGATACATCAACAAAAGGGATAGAAACATAATATAAGCAACTGCTGCTATATAAGATAAAGATAATATGTTTGCTAGGTAGTGCTGCTAGAAGCATCATCATCTGCAGGGGTTGGTAAACCACCAACTGAGTATCCTCTGGATCCCAGACTTGCAGAGGAATATCTTCAATGTCTTCTGGCATCCAACGTAGCACCAGCTCCCTAGTCTGTCTCTTGATCAATCCTGCCCAGTAATTAATTATGGCCACAATCATTAGCACAATGGATCTAAAAGTTTTCCTGCTAGTATGTTGAAAGCAAGATTCATTTCTCAATTTCCATAGAGTCCAGCATATGGCACTAAAGACTACAAGAAAGCAGTTTGAGAGTGGTTATCTAAAGTAAAAGAGAAATCAATAATATCATAGCAGCTATGGTATTCCTGTTATGAAAATAGTGTTGACTTAACCCCATCCAGAATCAGATATGTTGAGCTAATTTGCAGTTCATAAACAAATGGTTAACTGTTTCATCAGTTTGACAGAACTGACATTGCATACATCCTAACCAGCCTTAACTGCTAAGTCTATCCTTAGTGAGTATTTTTTTATTACTTAGTAACCACATGAAGATCTTGATCTTATGTGGGAGAGGTAAATGCCACCATAATAAAGGTCTTGGGAGTTGGATACCACTAAAGTTAATGGTAGTGCAGTTCTGTGAATGATAATATCATCTACATAAACAAAATAATAGTAGTGCAGTTTTGTGAATGTTTGACAAATATAGAGAAATCAGCTGTGCTTTTATTAAAGTTAATTTTTGAAAGAGAAAAAGCTTAGCTTAGCATACAATACTCTTGGTGATAGCTTTAGACCATAAATTGTTTTTTTTTTAACTTACACGTGAGTGTTGGATCTGATGCATTTTTGTGACCTGAAGGAAGAGTCATGTAGATCTCTTCTTCTAAAGTTCTTTGAAGAAATGCAATTTTTTACGTCTATTTGAAACAAATTCCATCCCAAGTTCGTGACAACCGGTAGCAAAAATGAATTTGCTGGTTGTCGGTACAGGTTTTGCACTATTTTTTCTTTTGAAAGCTGATTGCTGGTTGCTGATTTTTTTTTGTGTGTGGTACAAATTTCTAAGGCTTGAAAATTGGTTTTTTTTTTTTTTTTTTGTGTGGTAAAATTGATAAGAACAGATGCATCTTGATTGTGTGGTTTTTTTTTTCTGATTATTTGATTTGCTGGTTCGTGCTGAGGATGGGTATCTTTGGCTATGTTGGCGCTTGCTCCTCTCTCTCTTGACACAGATCAAGTATGTTGCCTCTTGACTCTTTACTGATACAGCTTTGAGACCTGCTCTAATACCATAATGAATTTTAGAGTGAAATAGAGAATGATGAACAATAATTTTATTAATTGAAACGTTTTGATCTTTACATGGTGTATACAAGGGTATTTATAGCCTAAATTATATGAGTATTCCAGCTAGCCATTAGGCTAATTCCTAATTTACTCCTACTAGCCGTTGGACTTATTTTTAATTATAATTACTGGATTTGTTGCCTATTTACACCCTAATAACATAATTAAGCTAGGTACCAAATATACCTTAACAGCTACACGATAGATGCTAGCTTATTTGTTGCCTAAACTAGCATATGATGAATATTCTGAAGCTATTTCTCAACAAAAAGCATATATATATTTGAAGAATATCATGCTCGAACATCCACCAAACTCAGAAAATGCACAAAACACAATTGGAAACCTAATCAGAGCAAAAATCAAGAAGAGGTACCATGCGCAATTAAGATGAACACAACCACCACTTGTTCAAGTTCTATAAATAATCTGTCAATACAACCCACTAGACCTGCTCCATCACTCTTTGG
This sequence comes from Carex parvula, assembly GCA_025461045.1. Taxonomy (NCBI): domain Eukaryota; kingdom Viridiplantae; phylum Streptophyta; class Magnoliopsida; order Poales; family Cyperaceae; genus Carex; species Carex parvula. The sequence continues at coordinate 185,794 of JAJGRW010000839.1, forward strand.
AAACAACCACTACTTGTTTGCCGACATTGCGGCCTTCATAAAGCCCGATAAGAGCACTTGGCGCATTTTCGAGCCCTTCGGCTACGTCTTCCACGTAAACTATCTTGCCTTCTTTTATGTACTGCACTGTCATTTCCTCAAACTTGGGGTATTTTGCATAGTGATGGAACACCAGGAAGCCTTCAATCCTGATTCCCTTTGCAATAATCTGGGATTAACAAAATTTAAAATTAGTACTGACTTAATGTTCCAAACAGAGTTGCACATGAAGTCCTTAATTAAATATTACACCAGAATTTGCACTAGTAAAATGCATGTTATTTTACTAAATTTACTAATTAATTGCACCTGAATTAAGTTGCGAACGCCCTCGGGTTCGACCAGGTTGTACTGAGAGATCATCCCACATGCAGAGATCCTCCCGTGCAAGCGCATGTTATTAAGCACAGCCTCGAGCATTGTGCCCCCGACGTTCTCGAAATATATGTCGATGCCATCTGGAAAACACCTATATATCATAATGAAGCAACATTTGAAAGAACGGTTAGTTTAAATGCATTTGAAAATGCAAAATGCTTTTAGCCTGAATGCCTTTCACAAATTGAAATTGTCTTCAAAGAAAATAAGCCTCGCAGACAGTCTCTGCCTATGGTGTCTGCTAATTTGTCGAACATAAATGAAAATTTGGTGGGCTAAGTAAATTGAACTTGTTACCTAGATTTTTTTTGTTTATCATGAACCGTATATATAAGGATTTTATTGACTAGAAGATGAGACATGAATTTGTTTACCAGTGCCAATTCTCTTGAATTGCATCAAAGATTGTCCAGCAAAATAAATTACCCTTTTTCCCCTCTATTGTACCTCTAACCACATAAAAATAACAATAATTTCTGTTCACAATGTTGACTGTAAAAATTGAACCTGTTTACAAGATACTCCCTAATGACATGTCACCTTAAATCCAGCCAGCCTCTAATATCATTTGACCACATCTATGATACTTGACCCCAGAAATTGCAAAAATTAATCACCTTTTCAATGCTAAATTTAAGTCAGATTCCTTTTTGTAGTTGAATGCATCGTCAAATCCGAACTTGTTTTTCAACAGTTCTACCTGTTTAAATTGTTAGGAAAAAACAGTGTCAACAATTTTAAACATCAATAAAAGCATCAATTTGGTACTACAGGAATTTCGAATTTCAAAATAGCCTCAGAATATGTTTCATATTATTGGAACCTTTTCATCAGAACCGGCGCTACCAACTACATAGCAACCCATAAGTTTGGCAAATTGCCCGACAAGCTGCCCGACTGCCCCGGCCGCAGCTGATACAAAAACATACTCCCCTTCCTTAGGTGAGGCTATTTCATAAAATCCAGCATATGCTGTAAGACCTGGCATTCCTGCATGGGAAATGAAAAGGTCGAATTTGTGATAACCATGAAATACCGATTCTGAACAATAAATACATCCACTCAATTGAAGTACATATGCTACCTATATACCCCCATGGATTCATTTTTTTTAGCATATGCTGTTACGCAGTGCAAACTAAATCTCATGGCCACATTTTCAAGGTGAATAGATGCAGCTAGAAACCCTATAAGAAACCTAACACTTACCAAGAACACCGGTATAATATGAGAGAGGTAACTCCGGATGGTTAATTTTGAAAAAATTCTGGGGATTTGAAATTAGACTGTATTCTTCCCATCCTGTGGTGCCCCACACCAAATCTCCCACTTTAAAATCTGCATGTGTTGAATCAATTACTTTACTGACTCCCAAGCCTGTTATTACCTGTTACATAATGAAAACGAAAAAAAAAAATATAATTGAAGGAGACAAGAACAATAATACTTACAATGTAATTAACAGTTTCATACTTTCATATCAATGAAACAGGCCTTTTGCCTCTATTTAAAAAAAAGGAACAGTAACAACTTAATAAGTGAAAAGTGATTAATTTGATAATACATGGTTATGTACTTGCTATCCAAAGAGTCAATTTGCTTCTAACATCAAAAATCTTAGTTATTCTGTGCCAGGTTGTGTTAGGGAATATTACTGGACACGAGGTCACCTCGGCAATTCGTCGAACACATCTTGTGCGCTCACATGAAAGAACAAATCAAATATGAAGTGGTTCGATCCTTACCAACTCAACTGAAAAGATATGAACCAATAAAGTTCACTGTGAACTATAAGTATTAGAAGATTTAAGTGATGATCCTATCTGACAAGCTGTTTCTTTCTATTTCTCTCTTACCCCAAAAAGGCTAAAACGAAAAAAAATGAGCTCAAGGGTCGGCCCAAAATGGTAAAAATAAATTTGGGCCTTGAACCCAAATCATTTGTTAGGTATTTTGCTGGTACGAACTAGTTTCGTATGAATTCAGCAGCAATTAAAGTTCGGCCATCCTGAAAAAGAAAGACCGGGACCGATAAAATGATGTTGACCTAACAATTGTCTAAGATCACATGTTTTCGGGGTCATTGTTGTTTTCTAAATGCTGTGGTCCCAGCAATTTAATGTTTTGAGTACTAGTCATCGCAAATTCGTCAAAATTTGTAGATGAAAGCAAATGAAAAAAAATAGTTCGAGACACTCATATATCATACTATATTTTATTTTGGTTTAGTTTCACTTAACACCATTAAACTTTTTGGTAACAAATTACAGAAAATTAAAGATTCTGAATATTATATGCGGGATATTTTTATATTTTCATTAGGTGCTAAATGGATTTCAAAAACATGTTTTGTTTTATGTCGTTTCATGACATCTCTTCAGTTTTGAAGAAAATTAGTACTTTTTTAAATAAATAAAAAATTGGCTGAACTGGACAAAAGGATTACATAATTTCAGCTATATATATCTTCTATTGACATATTTAACAGTGTAAACTGAAGTAACAAAGGACTTTGATTGCATGTTGATCATAATTTAAACATATGCGCGCAGCATATCATTTATGATTAGAATATTTTCGGAAACTAATTGTCACAAATATTTTTTTTTGAAATGGTCTATAATCAACTAATTTAAACAATAGCTACAGTCTAAATATAGGTTAACTGCTAACAAAATAGCTAGTACAATTCACCCGGAGAAGAATTTTCAGTAGCAAATCAAATGAAAGCTATACATATCTTAATTATTTGTGGGCTTGAGAATCATCTTATCTATATTTTTTTTTTCTTTATTTGAACGTAATTAAATAGAAAAAATTGAGGTACAATTAATTTTCTCTAATAAAAACCAACAGAAGAACCAAAATATTATTAGGCAGGTATAACCGTATAAGAAGAAGACTTTATTTCAGAATTCAGAGGATGAGTTCAAATTACTTGCGTTTTAATTTATCTGGCAATTGCAAAAGAGATATATACCAACAATTGCAGGAACAAACTAGCAAAAATATCCCTTGAAATGTTTACAGTTGAGTTGGATAAATGGATACCTCGCCAGGTATGAAGTCGGGAACGTAGGACGGCGTGTCGTGCTTAGTCATGCGGCTCCGCATGTAAGGGTCACAGGAGAGGTAGAGGTTTTTCAGCACAATCACATCTTTCGATCCCTCCGGCACCTTCAATTCGACGGCTTCCGTTGGTACCACCTCCATGTCGCTCTCCTTAGCCTTCCCAGTCACGTAGTTCTTCAGTATAACTTTAGTCATCTCTTTCTAGATGCTCTCTCTCCCTCTCTCTCTCTCTCTCTCTCTCTCCTGAGAAAATTTGCTTTCTAGGGAGTGCTTTGAAGGAAAGGAGGAGAGACACAGAGAGCTTGATGTTTACAGGCAAACCAATATTATTCTTACGTACATGCTGGTCTTTCTAGAAAACAAACATGTGTTAACCAATCCCCATTAAGAAATTGTGATACTGGTTCGAACTGTAAATATATGTAGAGTAAACGGTTGGTTACAAAGGGTAAAGCCGTGCAAATGAGTATATGACTTTATTGAGTAAACGAAAAAAGCTAATTTGGAGATGCCACGTTTTCTTGCAATTACTAGGCGATTAAAAATTATAGATAATTATTGATATATTAACCTTTTAAAAAAAATGATATATTCACCGAAATATTTTAATTGTCTATTAATGTTTTCATTAAAATATTAAAAAAATCGTATTAAACTAATATTTTTTTATTTCTCCTCATGTTCATTAAAATTTGATTCATTATTTAGTTCATTTTAATAAGTTAACATACATATCACATATTTTGTCCTTTTTCTAAAATTAAATGAACATATCTATTAACTTGCAAAGGTCATGTCTGTTTGACTTGCAGTACTCTGTCTTTTTTTTCTATGATTATGATTATGCTTAATTAACGTCATGCAATCTCTTCTCTTTTTGATTTTTTTTTTCCATGATTATGCTTAACGTCATGCAATCTCTTTTTTTTTTTTTTTCTTTTTTGAAAAATTGGCAGCAACAGCAACCATAGTGACAAATAAATTATTTGGGTTCGGATCGGTGGGGTCAAAAATTCGTGATTCGGAAATAATTCAGGTATAATTCGGAAATGATTTGAAATTATCTGGATCAGAGATCTCAATATCACAAGAAAGCAAAAAAAAAACCAAAAAAGAAAGTTCTGAGAAAAAATCAGGAAAATTTGTGAATTATTGGCGAATAATTCGGTCAAAGTTCGGTCAACTAAATAATTCGGCGTTCAGTTCGCCATCACCAAAAAACAAATTATTCACGAATAAATCACGAATCTTGTGACTATGGCAACAGCTGCCAATGAGTCATGCAATCTCTCTCTCTTATTATTTTTAAAATGTTGTCACCATTACTAAAACAACCAGACCTCAAAAAAATCGTATGAAATCATCTGATGAACCCAAGAGGATATCCCATAAATGTACTATTGTGGTCAATTTAGTCATCATAGTAAAACATATCATAATGCAATTTCTATCATGGATAAATATTACACCGTTGGCACAAGGCGTAATCATAGAACAAAAAAAACAGTGATGCAAGTTAAAAATAAAGCAAAACAAGCATTATAACTATAATAAAACTAACTAAGTGATTAAATTTAAAAAAAAATTAACATAAGTGGAACTAAGAAAATAAATTAATTTAAAATGGTAAAATAAAATTTAAGTATTTTGATGAGGAATATATAATTTAGAATATTTCAATGGGTGAATAATATATTTATCTCTCTTAAAACAATTTATATCTTATTAAAATAATGGGATAAAAATTATAATTTGTATATTTTGTTATATTAGATATATGATATATATAATATATATTTGGGTTAAATTATATATGTTATCAATTAATTTATTTGATAATTATTGTTATTAGTTTTGTTACATGTTAAATTAATGAGTAAGGATAGAGTAAGATAAGTTAATATTAATAGATAAGATTGGATATAAGAAAGACTAATTTTATATGGATATGGATAAAAAAATATCTTCTTACAACCTGTACCGTACCTATTAACACCTCTATGGGCTATGGCCATCAAACTTATTGGATCAGGTGTAGACCGAGTAAGATCAGATTAGCACTCGCGAGAAACAACCACTACTTGTTTGCCGACATTTTTCCCTTCAAAAAGGCCGATCAGTGCACTCGGTGCATTTTCAAGTCCTTCAGCAATGTCTTCCACATAAGTTATATTGCCTTCTTTTATGTGCTGCGCCGTTATTTCCTCGAACTTGCAGTAGTTTACAAAATGATCCGCAACTATAAATCCTTCCATACGGATTTGCTTTGGTATGATCTGTGTGATTCAGCTTGTCAATTATAATGACCCAATTTTTAGAAAAATGGATGACGAAATCCATAAAATTTAAATCACTATGTACGGGAGATTTATATAAACTCTTAAATTGGCAAAAGTCCAAAATTTGGGAAATATTAATTAGTGATAATAATAACATGCTACCAGCTTTACCTGGACTATGTTGCAAATACCCTCAAGCTCGAGTAGGTTGTACTGAGAGATCATCCCACATGCAATAATCCTTCCATGAAGTCACATGTTGTTGAGCACTGCCTCGAGCATTGCACCGCCGACATTCTCAAAATAAATGTCAATCCCCTCTGAAAAACACCTGTGATATTTTAGAACCATTTTAAGGAGATTGGGGCCCTCTCAAGCAAATAAAATATGCACAGGTCATTAGCAATTAATAGGGCAACATGCTTTTAGTAATACAAACATTTTTCTGACCAATGCTTAAAAGATTAATTATGAAATTTTGCCACTATCTGGCTCTCTTCAATGGATCAAAAAAATTAATAACCGGTGGGGACCAGGGTTTAATATCATTATTTTCTGAAACACTTGCTTGGTTTCGTTACTGAACAAACACGTACCCCTTTAATCAATTAGTTTTAAGGCACAGTTTTATTTTGCTTCAGTTTGGCCTTTTTTGTTCAACTTGCAATAATATTTATAAACTTTGATAATAGAAGAGAGAGAAGTAGAAATGACATGGTATTGTATTGATTGTGTGTTTACAAGGTGATTACATACATCTATATATAGTCACTGATATTGCCTTAACCCTTTCTGTTACAACACACTATAGTCCCAACAGCCTATTACATTTGTTAACCATAGTTCTAACCATAATCAATTACAGCTAACCAATTCGGTTACAGTGATGGCATCTCTGATACACCTCCTAATAATATTTGAACAACTTTCTTTTATTATGCTTTTAGTGTATTATATGGCTAATAACTGTCAACTTTTCAAAGACAATGACCATAGTCGATAATACCACCTACAAATGCAGATCATTTGTGACATCTTACAGTTATGTAGCTACACAAACTACAAATTTAATTACCTTTTTAATGCTACAGTTAGGTTGGGTTCCTTCTTGTAATTGAATGCATCATCAAAACCAAACTTGTTTTTCAACAGTTCTACCTGTTTAAATTTATTGTTAAAAAAAATTTAAACATGAAAAGCATATATAAAAGTCAATGGTCTTAGGATTTGAAAATTTCATTTATTTTTCTAAATTATTATTCAAACCTTTTCATCAGAGCCGGCAGAACCAACAACATAGCAACCCAGAAGCTTGGCAAACTGCCCAACAAGTTGCCCGACTGCCCCAGCTGCTGCCGATATGAACACATATTCACCTTCCTTAGCCGATGCTATTTCATAAAATCCGACAAATGCTGTAAAACCTGGCATTCCTGTATATATCCAAGTATTTTAAAACCATGTAATACCAATTTTAAAACTTATTTATAACCATACATAAATTAGAAAAGGATACTTTTACCAACATATCCCTATGAATTCTTTATTTGCACAAGCAACAAATAAGGGTGTTATGCTGCAAGCCATTTTTTGCTGAGATGTATAGATGGGAATAGTAAATTTATACACAATCAGAGTAATTCTCATACCAAGTACACCAGTGTAGTAAGAAAGAGGCAAATCGGGGTGGTTGATTTTGAATAAGACTTGGGGTTTTGTAATCAGACTATATTCTTCCCATCCTGTAGTGCCCCGAACCAGGTCTCCTACTTCAAAATTTGCATGTGTAGAATCTACTACTTTGCTTACTCCAAAGCCAGTTATCACCTGTAGTGTAATTAAATGAACAGAATGAGATATTTGGCTGATTCCTCTGTCAAACTTTCTTTTTGAAGGTCCCTATAGCAAGCCTATACCATATGGACCTGCTGAAGACCCAACCTTTAAAAAAAAGTAATAATAATAATACTAATAAACAAATTAGTTAATTAAAAGCTATATATAGGATATTCATGGTAAAATGTGGCATAGAAAAAGCACGATGTATCAGAAAAGGTGCATTATCAAAAGAAGAATGGTATAATTAGTGAAGTTGGCCGGTGAAGGGTACTTCTGTTGTTTAATATTTTGAAAACAAGTGCATTTGAAGGGCCTTGAAAGATTGCCAGGCATGAGGCATGAGCTATCATGCTGAATCGGTTCACTAGGGTACATGTCCATTACAAAATTGAATTGTGCTGCACAGCTAGTGGTGCATCCATTCAATATAAAACAAGACAGAGAAAAATCTCAAAGAGATTATTGCATCACCAGGAAGGTGGAAGTGCTAAAGTGAGCTGGAACTTTATTTGATAATACCACATTCTGTACCGGATCAGTTACACTGGTTTTGTACCAGTGTCATTTTATCCAAAACCAAAAGGTAATATTTTAATGATACTACGTTGTTTGATCAGGTATGTCTTTTTATTCATAGTGTGTTTTATAGAACCTAAGTATCAAATATCAATCCAAGACAAAAAAAGTTGACCGGTTGTTTAATTAATTTAGTAAAGAATTAAAGAACCATACAAGGACAGTTTTTTTAATTAGTTATCAAATATCAGCTGCACTCCAATTATACAGAATTGTGATACAAATCTTGATTGAGTATTTCAGATCACTGGTCCAGATAATTCATGACAAATTGCACCACCCATGCTGCCTGAATTTGAAGACTACGGGTCAAGAAAGAGCTGATCCATTTAATCTGAATTGGAAGGTCCAGAGTCCAGACTTGCATGGGAAATCCAATGAATTCTGAACAGTTTGAGATGGGCTGAACCTCACTCATAAAAATTAGCATTTTTGGATTTCTTGTCCAAAGCAGGCACCAAAAATTCTTTAATTGCATCCTGACGTCTGGCATGTGACATTAATAAAAAAAAATTAAAAGCTGTCATGTTACTCTACGGCTCTAACTTCTAACATCACAAGCTTTAAAACACTAAGTGGTCTTCAACAGTTCCTGAGAGTAAATTACACATGGAGAGTTCTTAAAATGTCACTCCTTCCCTCTTGGCTGTTGGTACTCTAAAATATCTATTTGGTACTTAAAATTTTCAAGTTATAGCTAATTGATCTCGCCATTAACCATTCGAAAGATTAATGAAAATCCATGTCATAGTTCTGACTTGATGATGTGTAATTGTGCATGCTGATGGGGATGAAAAATAATTTTTATGCCAATCTACCTTTCGGATAAGAGAAAAAGATGTAGTTGCTAGCTGTTTAACATCCATTTCAGCAATGATGACATAGATGCTTCCGAGGTTGTATAGATGATGAAGTTACATTCACATTTTACTCATACATCAATTCCAACATGAATAAATTAGAAACTGACCAAACTGGCAATTTTGATAATTTTAGGGGTCAAAAAGAAGAAATGCGTAATGCTTTCACCTTCCATGAACAAAACAAAACATTGTGTTTACTACATAACGAAAATAATTAATATATATTTCCGATGTTTCCAAGGACATTTTAAATTTCTTATTTCTTCTATTCTTGAATAGTACTTTACTTGTAGTAAGCTTGCAATAGACAAAAAAAAAATTGAAAGGTAGATCAGAGGTCCTTCTAAACCTTTCAAATTAATTTACTGTTGTACTCTAATTGCGTACCTCTGTAGGTACGAAGTCGGAATTGTATGCGGCGTCCTCGTGCTTGGTCATGCGGCTCCGCATGTAAGGGTCGCAGGAGAGGTAGAGGTTCTTCAGCACCACCGCATCCTTCGATCCCTCTGGCACCTTCAACTCCACGGCCTCCGTCGGGACCACCTCCAAGTCGCTCTCCTTCACCTTCCCGGTCACGTAGTTCCTCAGCACCACCTTCATCTCTCTCTCAGTCTCTCGATCTCGAGACGTCCTTGAATAATGGTACTATTTTGGTCTTTCTTTTCAATGTTCCAAAAAGGCTAAAACTACGTTCCAATGTTCCAATCTCTACATAACGTGCTTTGCATAAAATTTATATTGCAATACACCTTCCTTTGTCTTATTTTCAAGAATTTCTACTAGCCGTTTATTATACTGTTTATTGTTTCGTTGGTACTTGTTTCTATTATCGTTAATTATTGGTACCGATGTACAACTTACTTTTTCCTATTCTAAAATATAACGAAAAAAACATATCCGATTTCTTGATTGAATTCTAGCCGCTTGATTGATGATGAACAACTGAGATCAATTCTTCGATTCTTCTTTATTTTGAACGCGCATATATTGCAGACTTTGAGGCTTAACCTGTTAACCACCTCCACCCCTTACTAACTCCGCCTTGACAATAATATGTTACAATAAATTAATTAGCCTGACAACGGTCTAATTAATTAAACCGGACTTGCTTAAATTAAAAACAAACAAAAAACAAAAGCAATTCTATGTATATTATAAAATAAAAAGATCACAATCAAGAATCTCAATTTGTTGTCAGAAGTTCTGAAAATAGAATATCAATTTGTTCTCGGAAGGTTTGAAATTCCCGCTCCACGATATGCGGATATACCAAGATAAATTAGATATAAATATGTATTTGTATTGAAAACATCGTTGTTATTATTTAATTTTAAGTCAACATCACAAAAAATATGCATCAAGTTGGATATTGTTATATTAAAAGTTGAAATGAACAATCTGTACTTGAATCTTAACTTACATTTGTCAACTAATTTGGTAAAAATAAATTGAGAATCAACATTCGGTTTAGTAATAAAGATAATGCTTTCCGTGTAAGAGGTCGTAGATTCAATACTCAGATGGTAAAGATAATACTCAAGTTGAGTAGTTTGACCCTCAACTTTACTCAAAAAAATCGGTAAAAAGAAATAGAAATAACAACACTATTATTTGTGTTGGTTGTTTCCAATCATAAATTAAGGTAATGTTACACCCTACAACGAAAGTTTTTTGAACCGAAGCAGTTGTTTTTATGTTCGTTGAATCTACATATATGTCCATCAACTCAAAGCGCACCTCTCTATAATCATTGTTTGGAAATAAACTATGATTTGTTGAGCTTATCCTTCTATTCCACAATCTAGATATCAAACTCCTCAAGTTTCTCAATATGTGAACTTAATTTTCCGGAATGAAAAATTAAGATTTAATATTAAAAAAAAATACAATATTGAATTCCTAATAGTCAAGAATATTTCTTATAACATAAACTCCAAAACTATGCATCTTTCTAGAATTCCAACAATATATTTTATAGGCAAAATGAACATACTAGCAAAACCTATGCAGGAAGAAGTTAGGACCATAACCTCACTCATCCATGTGACCCATTTTGCCATGTCTGCTTCCACGGTTCTTAAAAGAGTCTTTTCATGTCTATTTTGGATTCAATTTGACCATTTCTCGAACTGTATTGATCCATTATCTATTCTCTGTGTAGAAGATCAAGATACATTTCATTACTCAAAATTATCATTTCTACATATTTATTTTGATATGCTTTATGTTTTGATTTCATGCATTAAGGACATATGTTAGTCTGCAAGGTTGGCTTGGAGACAGTTATAAGGTCTGGTACTAGAGATTTGGTATCAAGTCTTACTGGTATGATTTCTAGTTATAATGGAAATCGTTGGCTTTCCTCCCACTTTTATTTAGAACAAATACATATTTATTTTAATCTAACACTTTAAATAATGACATACAAAAATATTTGCCAGATGGAAAATCTGTATTAAGATGGAACAAAATATGAGTTAAAATTATTCATACATCAAAACTTTTTCTATCTCATGTATTAACGCTTATTCGAGTTAACTGTCTTGATAACTCTAAGAGTTGATAATGTAAAAATATACATACCCTGGAATATAAATATAGGTATGTGTTGACGAATAAATTCATGAGAAAACAGAATTCATTACTCTAAACATATTATATGTCATAGTTTAAAAAAAATTAATGAGTATGCAAATCATGTAGCTGATGAATAAAAAATAACCGACTGATCAGTCTTATTAGGGACCAATTTGACATTCAAATATAGTACCATCATTCATAATTTAAACTATATTATATATGATTGTGTGGATTACGGAGATGATTAATCATAAACTAATCGACAATTCAGTTTTGGTGGCTCATCGCATGCTTTAAATCTGACAATTTAAGTGACTAATAAGCAACCAAACCATTTTTTTTTACCACATTTATGTGATTATTATTTATTACAAACGATACGAGGATCGCTTTTATTTACATAGATGAAATCGCTACAGTTCCGTGTCTTAATTTGTTTATCTAGAATTCTGGATTTATTATATATTATATTGGAATGTTTTTGTATCACAAATAAATATTTCGAAAGATTTTTATGAAATAAATGGAAAATATTTAAACATTATTTTTCCGACCGTTTTGGTTGCACCGTTCAAGTTTTTTAATTTGTCCAAAGACCATCAAGAGCAATGCAACCACATCAGTAGATGAAGATTTTTGTTGTTCTTCATTTCAATCTAGTTTATATTATTTAAACATTTTTTATGATCTTAAGAAAGGAGTAACACTACATAATCTTCCGAACTATTAACTAAGTAATGACAAATAAATCTCTAAATTTTAAATTTAACAAATATAACTATATCTTTAGGATCCAACTAATGATTAAACTAATTTAATTACATAACGATCTGTAAAGTATTGACTTTTTATCGTATTGGTCCTTAAAATTTTGAAGTTATGGTTATAATATGTTAAAAATAAATAATGTAGCTCTAAGATGACTTGGATTTAAATGTTAATGCTCATATCACTAATACTTGATGATCTGAATGACAATATTAACATCGATGTTATTTTTATTGATGATATGTGATGCAATTGTAGGTCAAAATATTTATTCACATTCAAATTCATATCATCAATACATCATGATGAGATATGAATCCTGTAAATTTCATATATTTTTATTAAATTTCAGTGATTGAATGAATTTGGTACATGCATATAGGTACTAAAATGATAACTTTGACATATTAAGAACCAAAATGATAAAAAAAAAAAAGTGACATTTTAAGAATCATTTGTGTAATTTACTCACTATTTAACATAATAAACGTTGTAGTTAGTCATAATTCTAACAGTAAAATTATAATATATTATTTATCGCCAAATATAGTACAAACTGGACATGTTGGATGAAGTATAAATATATTATTTATTGCCAATAGTTAGAAAATTATTTGATCGTCCAAGAAAACCGAGCCGTGCTATTATTTTTTTAAATTAAACCAAGATGCGTTTTCAAAATTACGCAATGTGGCTTTTACACATAAAATAAGTATAAAAAAGAAAAATAAGTATCAAACAATTTAGGATTTAGGACCAATTGAAGTCTCTCCGCTCATTGCAAACGGGCAGTGAGCTTCAAATGAATTCAAGAACCCAGTTCATTAGAAGATCCTTTGCTTTACCACCGGTTCGCTTCAGAATTCAGCGTAGCGTCTTTTAGTCCACTTCGATAAACTATCTTTTCTGCGTTTCTAGAGCTCCTATAAAACACGAGGTGAGGCTTCAGAGATACTCATATCTTTCTCGACCTTTTGGCTAAGATCAAGTGTAGTATCTGTTCTTATCAGTTTAATATCTGATATGTGGACCATGTGCTCACACGATATTAAATTTATTTTTTATAGGAAAGGGCTCACCACAGTAGCTTGCTACTGGGGCTCTTACGCGTCGCCCATGTGCTGCACTACTGCGTAGGCATGGCGCACCCCTACCAATGCCTAATTAAAATGTTTTTTCTATTATTTTTTATTTTTATCAGTTGTGAAAAATAAACATCTTTTGCTGTTAACTGGGTAAGCAACTTTTTTATTATCTGTTTACTAAGCAAAATAATACAATTTACTTTTTCTGTTCACAACAAATTAAAATAAAGCTTTTTCTAATCTAATATAAAAAATCCGAAATGAACATTAAAATGTTAAAAAATTAGAGGGGAAGGAGGTGACAATTATGAGCTTCCAGTGTTGAATCATATCCTACTTATTCATAAAAAGGGCTCTTTCTGACTGAATAATTGAATATACCATGACCGCTCTTTTTTTTTAGTAAAAAATAAAACATTTTCTACAACAGTTATCGTGGGGCCCAACGTAGTTGAATTTTATAGTACCAATTTGGTTGTATGGTAACTGATCTGTAGCTTAGATTTCTAGTACCAACGATTTCATTAAAGATAAAAAGGTCTTTACAGCACCTCAGAATAGGGAATAATTGCAAATTTCTTATGTACAGGAATTTACAATATAATTAGATTAACTAAAATAGTAACAGTTGCTCTTGACCTCCCCTCCATGTGTACCGCTACAGTAGTTGTACCAGTTCTGCACCTGGGAGCTCGTCAGCTCGTCTCATATACCAGCAGGGTAACTAATTTTTTCTTGGGAGAATAGTCTTCTGTTTCTCTCCACAAAGCCCAGCACCCTGCCGCCTATGTCGGGTCCCACAACAACCCTGTAGTTGCTCTGAAAGCCTGTGTGTGTGCCCAACAAGCATCCGTTATGCTTTCTCAAGTACCAGTGGGTGTCAAAGTGTTCAGCTGATTCATTAATCCCATCCAAAATATAGCCTAGTAGTTTTAGAGCCACATAATATGGTCCCTTGTTTCCATCCGATTTTCACCACACAGGGCACACCGTGGGCAAATATTGCAACCGACATGGAAAATTGTTAGGTAGTTGATTAGATATCTACTCCGGCGCTATGGAAATATTATATGAACTTTTAAATGCGATTCAACACAAGCATATAATAAGATATGGTAAAGGAAAGAAGCTTTAATTTGAATGATGGATTGCTTCGACATCCACTAAACTCAGAAATCTCACAGGGAAACTTATATAGGATTATAAATTAAAGAAAACATGACATGTACAATAAATTAGATAAGCACAAGCAGCAGTTCATCTGGAACTCAGACAATACAAAGCGCTAATTAAATCTCCCACGGGACCCATTTCTTACATCCACCGACATTACACATATGCACCAGCCATTGTATGACGACATCACTCGCGAGAAACAACCACTACTTGTTTGCCGACATTTTTCCCTTCAAAAAGGCCAATCAGTGCACTCGGCGCATTTTCCAGCCCTTCAGCAATGTCTTCCAGGTAAGTTATATTGCCCTCTTTTATGTGCTGTGCCGTAATTTCCTCAAACTTGCGGTAGTTTGCAAAATGATCCACGATTATAAAACCTTGCATACGGATTCGCTTTGGTATGATCTGTGATTCAGCTTGTCAATTAGTTTGATACAACTTTTAGAAAAATGGATGACGAAATCCATAACCTTTTGGATCACTACGTTCCGGAAATTTATATGAACTCTTTAATTGGCAAAACTCCAAATTTTGGAAAGGTTAATTAGTGGATAGTACTAACATGGTACTAGTTCTAGTTTACCTGGATTATATTGCGAATACCCTCAAGCTCAAGCAGGTTGTATTGTGAGATCATCCCACATGCAGCAATCCTTCCATGAAGTCGCATGTTGTTGAGCACCGCCTCGAGCATCGCACCACCGACATTCTCAAAATAAATGTCAATCCCCTCTGGAAAACACCTGTGAATATTTCAGAACCATTTTAAGGAGAGTGTGGTGTGAGTCTCTCAAGCAAATAAAACATGCACAGGTCATTAGCAATTAATAGTGCAGCATGCTTTTAGTAATACAAACATTTTTCTGACATCTAATGCTTCAAAGATTAATTATGAAATTTTGCTCTCTTCAATGCATCAAGAAAATTGATAACCTGTTGGAACCAGGGTCTTATATCATTATTTTCTGAAAGACTTGCTTGGTACCATTACTGAACAAACACGTACTCTTTTAATCAATAATTAGTGTTACGACAACAGTTTTATTTTGCTTCAGTAGGGCCATTTTTGTTCAACTTGCAATAATATTTGAACAACTTTCTTTATTATGCTTTTAGTGTGTTATATATATGGCTAATAATTGCCAACATTTCAAAGACATTTTTCGGTCATGTACGTAACTACACAAACTACACAATTTAATTACCTTTTTAATGCAAGAGTTAGGTCGGGTTCCTTCTTGTAATTGAATGCATCATCAAAGCCGAACTTGTTTTTCAACAGTTCTACCTGTTTAAATTTATTGTTAAAAAATTTTAAACATGAGAAGCAAATATATAAGCTATGGTCTAAGAGAATTTGAAATTTCAAACATTTCAGCCATTATTCTCCTAATAAATTTTCAAACCTTTTCATCAGAGCCGGCAGAACCAACAACATAGCAACCCAGAAGCTTGGCAAACTGCCCAACAAGCTGCCCGACTGCCCCAGCTGCTGCCGATACGAACACATATTCACCTTCCTTAGCCGAGGCTATTTCATGAAATCCTACAAATGCTGTAAAACCTGGCATCCCTGTATATATCCAAGTATTTTAAAAGCATGCATAAATTAGCAAAGTATACTTTTACCGACATATTCCTATGAATTCTTTATTCGCACATGTAACAAACAAGGGTGTTCTGCTGAAAGCCAATTTTTTCTGAGATGAATGGATGGGAATAGTAAATTTATACACAATCAGAGTAGTTACTCATACCGAGTATACCAGTGTAGTAAGAAAGAGGCAAATCGGGGTGGTTGATTTTGAATAAAATTTGGGGTTCTGTAATCAGGGTATATTCTTCCCATCCTGTAGTGCCCCAGACCAAGTCTCCTACTTCAAAATTAGCATGGGTAGAATCTACTACTTTGCTTACTCCAAAGCCAGTTAACACCTGTAATCAAATGAAAAGAGAATGAGATATTTGGCTGATTCCTCTATCATAATTTATTTTTTAAGGTCCCTGTAGCAAGCCTATACCATACGGACCTGCATACCCTTTTTTAAAGAGAGAAGCTCAAGACCAAACCTTCACAAAGTTAAACAATAACAATAATAATAATAATATTAAACAGATTACTTAATTGAAAGCTATATATAGGATATTCATGGTAAAAGGTGGCATAAAAAAGGTGCGATGTATCAGAAAAGGTACATTATCAAAAGAAGAATGGTGTAATTAGTGAAGTTGGCCAGTGAAAGGTACTTCTGTTGTTTAACATTTTGCAACCAAGTGCATTTCAAGGGCCTTGAATTGTTGCCAGGCATGAGCAATTGTGCTGAATCGGTTCACTAGGGTACATGTCCTTGACAAAATTGAATTGTGGTGCACAGCTAGCGGTGCATTAATTCAATCTAAACAAGATAAAAAAAAAATCTCAAAGAGATTATTGCATCACCAGGAAGGTGGAAGTGCTAAAGTGAGCTGGAACTTCATTTGATGATACCACATTCTAAACCGAATCTGTTACACTGGTTTTGTACCGGTGTCATTTTATCCCAAAAGGAAGCTTTAATGATACTACGTTGTTGATCAGGTATGTGTTTTGATTCATAGTGTGCTTTATAGAACCTAAGTATCAAATATCAAACCAAGACAAAAATGTTGACCAGTTGTTTTATTTTCTTTTAGTAAAGAATAAAAGAACAATATAGGGGCAGTTCTTTTAATTAGTTACAGAGGTTTCAGCTGCACTCCATAGAGTTGTCATACAAATATTGATTGTGTATTTCAGATCACTGGTCCAGATAATTCATGACAAATTGCACCACCCATGCTGCTCGAATTCAGAGACTAGGTGCCAAGAAGGAACTGATTTATCTAATCTGACTTGGAAGGTCCAGACTTGCATGGGAAATCCAATCAACTGTGAGCAGTTTGAGAATTGAGAGGGGCTGAACCTCACTCATAATAATTAGCATTTTCAGATTTCTTTTTGTCCAAAGCAGGCACCAGAAATTCTTTAATTGCATCCTGACTTCTGGCATGTGACATTTATAATGACTTGAAAGCTGTCGCGTTACTCTAAGGCTCTAATTCTAACATCACAAGCTTTAAAAAACCAAGTGGTCGGTCAACTCAACAGTTTCTAAAATATGTAATGCTTTTATTTTTTTAGGGGACCATTGGTATAACTTGCTCTTTTATTAAAATTACTTGTTAATAAATAGATAATCCTTTTCTTCATTTTCTTATTGTAAAACTTTCTCCACTTGACCCTTTTTTTTAATGAAAATAGCAGCCAAAAGTCAGTGAACGCTTTGCACACAAAGAAGTATAAAATAACGCCTAGTAGAAGCGAATGCAAGTTGGAAGGAAAAATAATGTGTTTTTTTCGTAAGAAAAATCATTAACATTTTGGAACTGATGGAATATTTAATGGTTTTAATTATTTATTTATTTAAATAAATACGCGAAAAATTTCTACTTTTTTTTAAGGTCAGTTACTGTGTGACGGAACTCCTGACAATTCTATTGATTAGTAAAAAAAAGTATATACAATAAGGTCCCTATTTTATTGGCTATTTAAAAAAAACTCAGCACAAGTAAAAAATTGAAATACTAAACTCCTATGCCTAGTGCCTACCTCAAGTCCTCAACTTTTGTTCTACTTCTATATAACAAAAAAAATTCCGATATTTTCAAGGGACGAAATTCTTTTTCATTTCACAGTCCTTGTAGTAGAAGCTTGCAATCGACATAAAAACCTTGAAAGGTAGATCAGAGGCCCTTCTAAACCTTACAAATTAATTTACTGTTGTACTCTAATTGCGTACCTCCGTAGGTACGAAGTCGGAATTGTAAGAGGCTTCCTCGTGCTTGCTCATACGGCTTCGCATGTAAGGGTCGCAGGAGAGATAGAGGTTCTTCAGCACTACCGCATTATTCGATCCCTCTGGCACCTTCAACTCCACGGCCTCCGATGCGACCACCTCCAAGTCGCTCTCCTTCACCTTCCCGGTCACGTAGTTCCTCAGCACCACCTTCATCTCTCTCCCTCTCTCTCGAGACGTCCTTGAAATGATTTTGGGGTTAGAAAGGGGGGGGAGGGAAACTTGAGAGTTGATGGAGGATTGGAGGGAGAGATATGATTTGTGAATAATGTTAGTAATGAGTCCGGCTACTATAACACTAGTGTCATTTCAAACTAAATAACACTACATCTTAAATTATTGGATCTACTTTAATATTCGTGTACAAGATAAGACTGGAATGACACTAGTGTCTTGCACGAATATTAAAGTAGATCCAATGGTTTAAGATGTAGTGTTATTTTTTAGTTTGGAATGACACTAGTGTTATAGTAGCAGAATTCGTTAGTAATGTGTTTAAATTAAGTTAGAATTGGGCAAGTGGCCATGTTATAATTGAAAGTTTGAAACTTGAGAGTTGATGGAGAATTTTGGGGTTATAATTGAAAGTTGAGAGTTGATGGAGAATTTTGGGGTTATAAACTTATAATTGAAAGGTACCTGACTCACACAAATTACAGCTGGCCGGCTCAGATAACATGGACGAATCTCGAAACAGAACCCCTACAGTCCCAATAGGCACCGGATTGCGTTTGGCCCAGATAGAATTATTCTGGGCCGTCCAGCTGTAATTTGCTTGAGTCAGGTACCTGGGAGGATACTTGTCCTTTTTTTTAACGCTGGTCTTTTGGAAAATTATGGGCCAAGTGGCCAATTGCCCAATTCGGCGTGAGCTTCGTGTTTAAATTAAGTTGGAAGGTCGGCATCTGCCGTCACCAATAATATTTTAAAGGCAAACTGCGTCACTTTCATTATTTTTATTTTTTAATCTTCGGAATCAGAATTTTAATGAGCCGTAGGAACAAAATATTAACAAAAGTATAATTTTTTTTTATCCTGACGAATCAGAACAGAGTAGTGAATAAGGATACAAAATATTGACAAGTCATGGTACGACCGGATACGTCACGACATGACACGGTTCCGTCCCGGCACATGTGCCGGTTACGTATCGTGACTCGCGTATCCATTATCATGATTATCTTTCGAAAATTTAGCATGACAAGGCACATGACGCAAAAGATTTGGTCATGACACGACACATGGTCATTTGTAATTATGACCGTTAGATCTTGATCGAATGGTGAATCTTAAATAAACTAACCTAAATTATGAAAAAAAATAGTTAAACGTGACCAAACATGACCGGTCACGTTTGGACACGTTACATGTGATCACAGCGTGACTAACGTGTTCTGATCATTCACGTGCCATGACCATCCTTTCAAATTTGATCACGGTACGGCACGACATGTGATCCAACTTACAGTACATATTTATATCTTTAGTAGTTGCCATCTTTTTTCTCCTAACGAATCAACTATTTTTTCAAGTGGAGTAGCGAATCAGACTGTGTTTTTTTTTCTTTCTATCTTTCTTTTATGCAAATCAGTATGGACTGACTTTCTTTTCTATGCAATTTTCTTCTATTGAACCGTGAATTAAATCTAATGGTAGGTATTATATTCATTTAGAAGTAAGCATAAGTATAAATACTACTGAATTTAAAAAAAAATTCAAATTCAGAAGTGAATACTTGCCTACCTGACTCCATTTGGGTCCGACAGTGTTCAGAACCATGCTCCTCTTTCGAATTTGACCAATGAGAAAGCAAAATAATTTAAGCACGAGGTGGAATTGTCCTCAGTGTCATTTTCGTCAGAATATACATGAATTTTGAGTCTAAAATAAATTAATACTATTTTTTGTTACTCTTATATTCATGGAATTAGAGATGTAAAAAAGTAACATTGTATTTGGATATGCCACGGCACGATACATGTGTTCACTACATGTTGTGATTTTTCACGTGACGTGACTCTCATTTGGAAACTTGGTATGATATGGCACGAAACGTAGTCACGCGTGATTAGAACTGTTAGATCTTAATCAAATGGTGATTCTTAAATAAATTAATTTAAATTATGAAAAAATAGTAAATATGACTACGTTTGAACACTTCATGTGTAGTCACGGTGTGACTAACGTGCCGTGATTGTCTTTCTAAATTTAATCATAACACGATATGTAAAAATCTGATCTAATCACGATATGACACAATACGTAACTCTAGTCACAACATAACTAGTCACAGCATGACACATTACGTATTTACATTCTACGTGGAATACTCTTTCTAAAATTATTAACAAAATAATTTTATGCGTTCTAATTTTTGTCTTCATTGCCTCGTTCTCCTCCTTCCTCCAGTTATTTTCTTTTCTTCCTCTCTTTTTATCTGTTCTCCTTCCCATTTATAATAAACTAGCTAATTATGTGTTTTTTTACACGTTAGATTGACGACTTGTTTTTTTGAGGAAAAAGATTGACGACTTGTATAAATAATTTTATATAAAGAAGAGAATAAGGAATCTTAAATTAAAAATTGGCCATTGCTCGGGTAGATGACCATGCACCTAGCGCCTATGAAACATTTTATTTAGTTCATTAAAGTCAGCTTCATCCATTTGTCGTGTTTAACCATTACATTAATTCCGCAATAATGTAAATTAAATTGAAATTTTCTATAACCACGCGTGCATCAATCATCTCCTAGTTCATCTTTCTTTCTTTCTTTGTATGATCCTATTATATCATTTTAACCACATCGAATAGTTACTTCACGGCTTCACCCGTATTGATCAACATATTATTAGTAGTGGTGTGTCCTTTTGGGAAACTCAGCTAATATATATATATATATAGAGCTGGGCTATGGTGAGTTGTGAAGTAAAATGTCATTTTTACTTCACGCTCATATTTTTATTTTGAAAATTCAAACAACTGATCCGAACTGTTCAACATGTTCTCTATATTGAAATAATTTTCAACAGTTCGGATCAGTTGTTTGAATTTTCATAATAAAAATATAAGCGTGAAGTAAAAATGACATTTTACTTCACAACTCACCATAAGCCAGCTCTATATATATATATATATTAGCTGAGTTTCCCAAAAGGACACACCACTACTAATAATATGTTGATCAATACGGGTGAAGCCGTGAAGTAACTATTCGATGTGGTTAAAATGATATAATAGGATCATACAAAGAAAGAAAGAAAGATGAACTAGGAGATGATTGATGCACGCGTGGTTATAGAAAATTTCAATTTAATTTACATTATTGCGGAATTAATGTAATGGTTAAACACGACAAATGGATGAAGCTGACTTTAATGAACTAAATAAAATGTTTCATAGGCGCTAGGTGCATGGTCATCTACCCGAGCAATGGCCAATTTTTAATTTAAGATTCCTTATTCTCTTCTTTATATAAAATTATTTATACAAGTCGTCAATCTTTTTCCTCAAAAAAACAAGTCGTCAATCTAACGTGTAAAAAAACACATAATTAGCTAGTTTATTATAAATGGGAAGGAGAACAATAAAAAGAGAGGAAGAAAAGAAAATAACTGGAGGAAGGAGGAGAACGAGGCAATGAAGACAAAAATTAGAACGCATAAAATTATTTTGTTAATAATTTTAGAAAGAGTATTCCACGTAGAATGTAAATACGTAATGTGTCATGCTGTGACTAGTTATGTTGTGACTAGAGTTACGTATTGTGTCATATCGTGATTAGATCAGATTTTTACATATCGTGTTATGATTAAATTTAGAAAGACAATCACGGCACGTTAGTCACACCGTGACTACACATGAAGTGTTCAAACGTAATCAGTCATATTTACTATTTTTTCATAATTTAAATTAATTAATTTAAAAATCATCATTTGATCAAGATCTAACAGTTCTAATCACGCGTGACTACATTTCGTGCTATATCATACCAAGTTTCCAAATGAGAGTCACGTCACGTGAAAAATCACAACATGTAGTGAACACATGTATCGTGCCGTGGCATATCCAAATACAATGTTACTTTTTTACATCTCTAATTCCATGAATATAAGAGTAACAAAAAATAGTATTAATTTATTTTAGACTCAAAATTCATGTATTTCCGACGAAATTGACACTGAGGACAATTTCACCTCGTGCTTAAATTATTTTGCTTTCTCATTGGTCAAATTCGAGAGAGGACCATGGTTCTGAACACCGGCGGACTCAAATAGAGTCAGATAGACAAGTGTTTACTTTTGAATTTGAATTTTTTTTAAATTAGTAGTATTTTATATTTGTGTTTACTTCTGAATGGATTTCATACCTACTATTAAATTTAATTCATGGTTTAATAGAAGAAAATTGCGTAGAAAAGAAAGTCAGTCCAAACTGATTTGCATAAAAGAAAGAAAGAAAGAAAAACAGACACGGTCTAATTCGCTACTCCACTTAGAAAAATAGTTGATTCGTTAGGAGAAAAAAGATATCAACTACTAAGGATATAAATATGTACTGCAAGTTGAATCACGTGTCGTGCAGTACCGTAACCAAATTTGAAAGGATGGTCATAGCACGTGAATGATCAGAACACGTTAGTCATGCTGCTGTGATCACACGTAACTTGTCCAAACGTGACCCGTCATATTTGGTCACGTTTAACTATTTTTTTTTTATAATTTAAGATAGTTTATTCAAGATTCACCATTCGATCAA
This sequence comes from Carex parvula, assembly GCA_025461045.1. Taxonomy (NCBI): domain Eukaryota; kingdom Viridiplantae; phylum Streptophyta; class Magnoliopsida; order Poales; family Cyperaceae; genus Carex; species Carex parvula. The sequence goes on from JAJGRW010000839.1 coordinate 209,082, forward strand.
GATCTAACGGTCCTAATTACACGTGACCATGTGTCGTGTCGTGACCAAATCTTTTGCGTCATGTGCCTTGTCGTGCTAAATTTTCAAAAGATGATTGTGACAGTGGATACGCGAGTCACGGCACGTAACAGGCACGTGTGCCGTTGACAGAACCGTCTCGTGTCGTAATGTATCCGGTTGTGCCGTGACTTATTAATATTTTCCGAATCAGATTAAAAATAATGCAGAAATTTTTATTGTTACCACGGCAAAAAATCGGAATTAATTCGTTACCACCCTGCTGACCCTTTATTCAATACTACCACCCCCGCTAACCCAGTTCGCGCACCAAATTGGCTGGTGCGCGGACTGGGTTGGCGCACCCAGATAATACAGCAAAACTTCTTTGAATCGTATAAAATTTTGGAGGTGGGCCCTTGTTATCTTCTCTCTCCTCTTTCTATTGGTTGAAAAATTATAAAACAATAATGGTGGGGCCCACAAATTTATAAATTAATGCCATATTACTTCTCTCTCCTCCTTTATATCTTATTAAAATTTGGAGGTGGGCCCTTGTTATCTTCTCTCTCCTCTTTCTATTGGTTGAAAAATTATAAAACAATAATGGTGGGGCCCACAATATAAATTAATGAATGAGTTTCGGCAGCAACATGTTGAATTAGTTTTGGAAAAAAACTGGTGCGTCAACCCAGTCCGCGCACCAGCCAGTTTGGTGCGCGAACTAAATTAGCGGGGGTGGTAATATTTGATAAAGGGTCAACGGGTGGTAACGAATTAATTCCGATTTTTTAGCGGGGTAACAGTAAAAATTTCGGAAAATAATGAAAGTGACGCAGTTTGCCTTTAAAATATTATTGGTGATGCCGACCTTCCAACTTAATTTAAACACAAAAAACTCATGTCGAAATGTCGAATTGGCCACTTGGCCAATAATTTTCGAAAAGACCAGCATTAAAAAGACCAGAAGACATTACTAACAGTATTCACACATCATATATCTCTCCCCTCCATCAACTCTCAAGTTTCCCTCCCCACCTTTCTAACCCCAAAATCATTTCAAGGACGTGTCGAGAGAGAGAGATGAAGGTGGTGCTGAGGAACTACGTGACCGGGAAGGTGAAGGAGAGCGACTTGGAGGTGGTCGCGGCGGAGGCCGTGGAGTTGAAGGTGCCAGAGGGATCGAATAATGCGGTAGTGCTGAAGAACCTCTATCTCTCTTGCGACCCTTACATGCGAAGCCGTATGAGCAAGCACGAGGACGCCTCTTACAATTCCGACTTCGTACCTACGGAGGTACGCAATTAGAGTACAACAGTAAATTAATTTGTAAGGTTTAGAAGGGTCTCTGATCTACCTTTCAAGGTTTTTATGTTCGATTGCAAGCTTCTACTACAAGGACTGTGAAATGAAAAAGAATTACAATTTCGTCCCTTGAAAATATCGGAATTTTTTTTGTTATATAGAAGTAGAACAAAAGTTGAGGACTTGAGGTAGAGTAGGCACTAGGCAATTTAGGGGTGTTCATCGGTTCGGTTCGGTTGAAACTGAACCGAACTAGGCAAACCAAAGTTATAATTCGGTTTCAAAAATAAAACCGAACCAAACCGATTTAGCATTGCAACCGAACCGAACCGAACCAAAGTTTTATTTCGGTTTGTTCGGTTTGTTCGGTTCAAATCGAAATATATTAATTTTTTTATTTAAAGCAATTGATTTATACTAAACAGAAGTATATTAAGAAATAAACCGAGATATTAAGAAATAAATTGGGATATTAAGAAATAAACCGGGATATTAAGAAATAAACCGAAGTATTTAAAGCAATTGATTAAGAAATAAACCGGGGCGGTCCGGACCAAATTCATAATATATAACATTTCGGTCGGTTCGGTTATTTCGGTTTTCAAAATTGTCAAACCGAACCGAACCAAAATTATAATTCGGTTTTAAAAAGCAAACCGAACCGAACTATTAAACCGAAATAACCGAACCGTTTGGTCCAAACTAATTCGGTTCGGTTCAAAACCGACTAAGCTGGACCCAATTGTAGGGACCCGTTTGGTCATTAACATTAGTATTTCAATTTTTTACTTGTGCTGAGTTTTTTTTAAATAGCCGATAAAGTAGGGACCTTATTGTATATACTTTTTTTTACTGATCAATAGAATTGTCAGGAGTTCCGTCTCACAGTCACTGACCTTAAAAAAAAAAGTAGAAATTTTTCGCGTATTTATTTAAATAAATAAATAATTAAAAATTAAATATTCCATCAGTTCCAAAAATGTTAATGATTTTTCTTACGAAAAAAACACCTTTTTTTCTTCCAAATTGCATTAGCTTCTACTAGGCGTTATTTTATACTTCTTTGTGTGCAAAGCGTTCACTGACTTTTGGCTGCTATTTTCATTAAAAAAAAAGGGTCAAGTGGAGAAAGTTTTACAATAAGAAAATGAAGAAAAGGATTATCTATTTATTAACATGTAATTTTTATAAAAGAGCAAGTTACACCAATGGTCCTCTAAAAAAATAAAAGCATTACACATTTTAGAAACTGTTGAGTTGACCGACCACTTGGTGTTTTAAAGCTTGTGATGTTAGAATTAGAGCCTTAGAGTAACGCGACAGCTTTCAAGTCATTATAAATGTCACATGCCAGAAGTAAGGATGCAATTAAAGAATTTCTGGTGCCTGCTTTGGACAAAAAGAAATCCAAAAATGCTAATTATTATGAGTGAGGTTCAGCCCCTCTCAATTCTCAAACTGCTCACAATTCATTGGATTTCCATGCAAGTCTGGACCTTCCAAGTCAGATTAGATAAATCAGTTCCTTCTTGGCACCTAGTCTCTGAATTCGGGCAGCATGGGTGGTGCAATTTGTCATGAATTATCTGGACCAGTGATCTGAACAATCAATATTTGTATGACAATTCTATAGAATTGGAGTGCAGCTGAAACCTCTGTAACTAATTAAAAGAACTGCCCCTATATGGTTCTTTTATTCTTTACTAAAAGAAAATAAAACAACTGGTCAACATTTTTGTCTTGGTTTGATATTTGATACTTAGGTTCTATAAAGCACACTATGAATCAAAACACATACCTGATCAACAACGTAGTATCATTAAAGTTTCCTTTTGGGAGAAAATGACACCGGTACAAAACCAGTGTAACAGATTCGGTTTAGAATGTGGTATCATCAAATGAAGTTCCAGCTCACTTTAGCACTTCCACCTTCCTGGTGATGCAATAATCTCTTGAGATTTTTTTTATCTTGTTTAGATTGAATTAATGCACCGCTAGCTGTGCACCACAATTCAATTTTGTTAAGGACATGTACCCTAGTGAACCGATTCAGCACAATTGCTCATGCCTGGCAAGAATTCAAGGCCCTTGAAATGCACTTGGTTGCAAAATGTTAAACAACAGAAGTACCTTTCACTGGCCAACTTCACTAATTACACCATTCTTCTTTTGATAATGTACCTTTTCTGATACATCGCGCCTTTTTTATGCCACCTTTTACCATGAATATCCTATATATTAGATTCAATTAAGTAATCTGTTTAATATTATTATTATTATTGTTATTGTTTAACTTTTTGAAGGTTTGGTCTTGAGCTTCTCTCTTTAAAAAAGGGTATGCAGGTCCGTATGGTATAGGCTTGCTACAGGGACCTTCAAAAATAAATTATGATAGAGGAATCAGCCAAATATCTCATTCTCTTTTCATTTGATTACAGGTGTTAACTGGCTTTGGAGTAAGCAAAGTAGTAGATTCTACCCATGCTAATTTTGAAGTAGGAGACTTGGTCTGGGGCACTACAGGATGGGAAGAATATAGCCTGATTACAGAACCCCAAGTTTTATTCAAAATCAACCACCCCGATTTGCCTCTTTCTTACTACACTGGTATACTTGGTACGAGTAACTACTCTGATTGTGTATAAGTTTACTATTCCCATCCATTCATCTCAGAAAAAATTGGCTTTCAGCAGAACACCCTTGTTTGTTACATGTGCGAATAAAGAATTCATAGGGATATGTCGGCAAAAGTATACTTTGCTAATTTATGCATGGTTTTAAAATACTTGGATATATACAGGGATGCCAGGTTTTACGGCATTTGTAGGATTTCATGAAATAGCATCGGCTAAGGAAGGTGAATATGTGTTCGTATCGGCAGCAGCTGGGGCAGTCGGGCAGCTTGTTGGGCAGTTTGCCAAGCTTCTGGGTTGCTATGTTGTTGGTTCTGCTGGCTCTGATGAAAAGGTTTGAAAATTTATTAGGAGAATAATGGCTGAAATGTTTGAAATTTCAAATTCTCTTAGACCACAGCTTATATATTTGCTTCTCATGTTTAAAATTTTTTAACAATCAATTTAAACAGGTAGAACTGTTGAAAAACAAGTTCGGCTTTGATGATGCATTCAATTACAAGAAGGAACCCGACCTAACTCTTGCATTAAAGAGGTAATTAAATTGTGTAGTTTGTGTAGTTACGTACATGACCGAAAAATGTCTTTGAAATGTTGGCAATTACTAGCCATATATATAACACACTAAAAGCATAATAAAGGAAGATGTTCAAATATTATTGCAAGTTGAACAAAATGGCCCTACTGAAGCAAAATAAAACTGTTGTCGTAACACTAATTATTGATTGAAAGAGTATGTGTTTGTTTAGTAATGGTACCAAGCAAGTCTTTCAGAAAATAATGATATAAGACCCTGGTTCCAACAGGTTATCAATTTTTTGATGCATTGAAGAGAGCAAAATTTCATAATTAATCTTTTAAGCATTAGATGTCAGAAAAATGTTTGTATTACTAAAACCATTCTGCACTATTAATTGCTAATGACCTGTGGATATTTTATTTGCTTGAGAGACTCACACCACACTCTCCTTAAAATGGTTCTGAAATATTCACAGGTGTTTTCCAGAGGGGATTGACATTTATTTTGAGAATGTCGGTGGTGCGATGCTCGAGGTGGTGCTCAACAACATGCGACTTCAAGGAAGGATTGCTGCATGTGGGATGATCTCACAATACAACCTGCTTGAGCTTGAGGGTATTCGCAATATAGTCCAGGTAAACTAGAACTAGTACCATGTTAGAACTATCCACTAATTAACCTTTCCAAAATTTGGACTTTTGCCAATTAAAGAGTTCATATAAATTTCCGGAACGTAGTGATCCAAAAGGTTATGGATCTCGTCATCCATTTGTCTAAAAGCTGTATCAAACTAATTGACAAGCTGAATCACAGATCATACCAAAGCGAATCCGTATGCAAGGTTTCGTAATCGGGGATCATTTTGCAAACTACCGCAAGTTTGAGGAAATTACGGCACAGCACATAAAAGAGGGCAATATAACTTACCTGGAAGACATTGCTGAAGGGCTGGAAAATGCGCCAAGTGCACTGATTGGCCTTTTTGAAGGGAAAAATGTCGGCAAACAAGTAGTGGTTGTTTCTCGCGAGTGATGTTGTCATACAATGGCTGGTGCATATGTGTAATGCCAGTGGATGTAAGAAATGGGTCCCGTGGGAGATTTAATTAGCGCTTTGTATTGTCTGAGTTCCAGATGAACTGCTGCTTGTGCTTATCTAATTTATTGTACATGTCATGTTTTCTTTAATTTATAATCCTATATAAGTTTCCCAGTGAGATTTCTGAGTTTAGTGGATGTCGAAGCAATCCATCATTCAAATTAAAGCTTCTTTCCTTTACCATATCTTATTATATGCTTGTGTTGAATCGCATTTAAAAGTTCATATAATATTTCCATAGCGCCAGAGTAGATATCTAATCAACTACCTAACAATTTTCCATGTCTGTTGCAATAAATAATATATTGGCGATCAAATAATTATCAAACTATTGGCAATAAATAATATATTTATACTTCCATCCCACATGTCCAGTTTGTACTATATTTGGTGATAAATAATATATTATAATTTTTACTGTTAGAATTATGACTAACTACAACGTTTATTATGTTAAATAGTGAGTAAATTACACGAATGATTCTTAAAATGTTACTTCTTTTTTCTTATCATTTTGGTTCTTAATATTTCAAAGTTATCATTTTAGTATCTATATGCATGTACCAAATTCATTCAATCACCGAAATTTAATAAAAATATATGAAATTTACAGGATTCATATCTCCTCATGATGTATTGATGATATGAATTTGAATGTGAATAAATATTTTGACCTACAATTGCATCACATATCATCAATAAAAATAACATCGATGTTAATATTGTCATTCAGATCATCAAGTATAAGTGATATGGGCATTAACATTAAAAATTAAAATCCAAGTGATCTTACAGCTACATTATTTATTTTTAACATATTATAACCATAATTTCAAAATTTTAAGGACCAAAACGATAAAAAGTCAATACTTTACAGACCATTTATGTAACTTAGTTTAATCATTAGTTGGATCCTAAAGATATAATTATATTTGTTAAATTTAAAATTTAGAGATTTATTTGTCATTACTTAATTAATAGTTCGGAAGATTATGTAGTGTTACTCCTTTCTTAAGATCATAAAAAATGTTTAAATAATATAAACTAGATTGAAATGAAGAACAACAAAAATCTTCATCTACTGATGTGGCTGCATTGCTCTTGATGGTCTTTGGACAAATTAAAAAACTTGAACGGTGCAACCAAAACGGTAGGAAAAATAATGTTTAAATATTTCCCATTTATTTCATAAAAATCTTTCGAAATATTTATTTGTGATACAAAGACATTCCAATATAATATATAATAAATCCAGAATTCTAGATAAACAAATTAAGACACGGAACTGCATGTAGCGATTTCATCTATGTAAATAAAAGCGATCCTCGTATAGTTTGTAATAAATAATAATCACATCAATGTGGTAAAAAAAATGGTTTGGTGGCTTATTAGTCACTTAAATTGTCAGATTTAAAGCATGCGATGACCACCAAAACTGAATTGTCGATTAGTTTATGATTAATCTGTTGGAATTAATTTCAATTAATTACAACATATATGGGCTTATATGTGATATAAATATATATTGAATAATAGACTGTCAAATATCTAATTATACCCGTTATGAAGTGATCAAATTAAGTATTATCGGGTTCAATATGTGTCATGAGAAGTGGGGCCTTTAATGTGTAGAATGCGTATTAATAACTTTATGATTTAGTGATGGTCTAAATTATATAAAGTTTATAAATAATACAATTATGCTATTGATCCCTGGGGAACACAATTAAATATGGCAATGTTCTGTAAATAAGGAAATATCCAATAAGACAAGTTCTGAATTCATACCCGCTAAGGATCCAATAAGAAAATAGGCTACAGATCCAATAAAAGAAATAAGATAAATAAATAAATTAATTAATTAATTAATTAATTAATTAATTAAAACTCTGTTGCGCCTATTCAATTGGATATAAGGTTTGCCTTTCAAGTGGCGCCTATTAACAAAATTAAGCAGAATACGGCTCTGTCTCTCTCTCTCTCTAATTTTCTCTACTGACCGAAAATTGTAATAGAGAAAAACAGAAAAATTGAGAGGAAGAGAAGAGGATTTTCAGTAAAGAACTAGAATCGGGTATTTCTCCTTGTGCAGAACAGAGCGTTGCCGCTGCCGCCTCTCTCGCTCTCTCCATCGGACTTGAGAGGGATTACTTGAAAATCTAAAGGCTTCCGGTGATCAACGGTAATTGTGTCTCTCTGGAAGATCATGACTATGGACCAAGGTAATTTAGAATTTCAGATTAGAGTTCACTAGAGGATTATGGCAAATCTAGGGTTTATGAATTGCAGTATGGTTTTGCATGAAATAAATCCAACATAATCATCTCCATAATCCACACAATCATATATAATATAGTTTAAATTATGCATGATGGTGCTATATTTGAATGTCAAATCGGTCCCTAATAAGACTGTTAAGTTTTCTTATGAATTTATTCGTCAACACATATATTCTATATTTATATTCCAGGGTATGTATATTTTTACATTATCAACTCTTAGAGTTATCAGGACAGTTAACTCGAATAATGCAAATATTTTTTATGTCATTATTTAAAGTGTTAGATTAAAATAAATATGTATTTGTTCTAAATAAAAGTGGGAGGAAACCCAATGATTTCCTTTATAACTAGAAATCATACCAGTAAGACTTGATACCAAACCTCTAGTACCAGACCTTATAACTGTCTCCAAACCAACCTTGCAGACTAACATATGTCCTTAATGCATGAAATCAAAACATAAAGCATATCAAAATAAATATGTAGAAATGATAATTTTGAGTAATGAAATGTATCTTGATCTTCTACACAGAGAATAGATAATGGATCAATACAGCTCGAGAACTGATCAAATTGAATCCAAAATAGACATGAAAAGACTCTTTTAAGAACCGTGGAAGCAGACATGGCAAAATGGGTCACATGGATGAGTGAGGTTATGGTCCTAACTTCTTCCTGCATAGTTTTTGCTAGTATGTTCATTTTGCCAATAAAATATTTTGTTGGAATCCTAGAAAGATGCATAGTTTAGAGTTTATGTTATAGAGATATTCTTAACTATTAGAAATTCAATATTGTATTTTTTTTAATATTAAATCTTAATTTTTCATTCCGGAAGATTAAGTTTACATATTGAGAAACTTGAGGAGTTTGATATCTAGATTGTGGAATAGAAGGATAATCTCAACAAATCATAGTTTATTTCCAAACAATGATATAGAGAGGTGTGCTTTGAGTTGATGGACATATATGTAGATTCAACAAACATAAAAACAACCGCTTCGGTTAAAAAAACTTTCGTTATAGGGTGTAAGATTACCTTAATTTATGATTGGAAACAACCAAAACAAATAATAGTGTTGTTGTTTCTATTTCTTTTTATCGATTTTTTTAAGTAAAGTTGAGGGTCAAACTACTCGAGTATTATCTTTGCTATTTGAGTATCGAATCTACGACCTCTCACATGGAGAGCATTATCTTTACTACTAAATTGAAGGTTGATTCTCAATTTATTTTTACCAAATTAGTTGACAAATGTCAGTTAAGGTTCAAGTACAAATTCAATACTAAATCTCGCATTCAATTCCCATAGCACCGGAAACATTCAAGTCCGTTCATTTCAACTTTTAATATAACAATATCCAACTTGATGCATATTTTTTGTGATGTTGACTTAAAATTAAATAATAACAACGATGTTTTCATTACAGATACATATTTATATCTAATTTATCTTGGTATATCCGCATATCGTGGAGCGGAAATTTCCCGAAATTTTTATTTTTAACATTTTAAATAAATTAATTAATAAAATAACCATCGTTTCTGGTCAATTCTATATTTAACACGGCCGCAGAACACCGGAGCGGACCCATTTGGGGGAGGCCGCAGCATGCCGGAGCGGACCCCCATATGGGGCCGCAGAATGCCGGAGCGGACCCGGGTCCGCAGAATGCCGGAGCGGACCCTAGTCTTTATATTCTGAAAATGACAGCAACATTTCATTCCACACTCTCACACCTTCTCTCTCCTGAGTTAGCTCTGATCTGTAAGTTTTTTCTCTCTTCTTTTAAATTTTTTATTTTTATTTCAGTAGATTAATAATTTAATTAGAATAATTAATTTAGCAATAATTTAATTAGAATAATTAATTTAAATTAATTAATTTAGTTAATTTTTAATTGTAGGTTTTCTTCTGTATTGAATTGAAAAATGGCTCTTATGGTATCCATCTACACTGGTGGGGATGTATTAACAGGTCCTAATGGGGTTTACTACAGTATTGGACCCGTTACTGTGATCCCGGTATTGCCAGGTACGGATTATTTGGGACTTAAATCAAGTATATGTGGGAATTTGGAGTTGGATCAGGGTCAGTATGACCTTAAAATTGATGCCAAAATTAGCATGCCGACTAGTTCGGCACAAACCTGGTTCCAACTATTTTCAATTCAGAATGATGGAGTCTGGCAGGTATTGTATAACCAAACCATGAGTTTTTCTGGGGGTGCATACAAGATAATTGACCTATATGTGGAGGTTACCAGAGCCCGGCGTTCGAACCCAGTTCAGAGGTTAATCCAGGGTCGTAGTCGGGGTAACTCATCCGGCTCTAGTCCATCCCCTGTCCAAATTGACCAACCGTCCAGTAGTCGGGCCCCAGTTCAGAGGGACCGACCCTCCCGTCGGGCCCCATCCCAGACTGACCAGCCTTCATCTAGTCGGACCGCTCATTGGGGTCAAACTTGTAATCCGGATGAATCTGATGAAGAAGTGGATCCGGAAATATTAGAGGCAGAGGAAAATTGGGGTCATATTGATCCTGAGGGTATGAGCGATTATTCTGACCAGGAAGATACCGGGCCTGTGCTCGGACTATCAAGGAAATTCAAGATGGATAGCGGGTTTCAGATAATGGATCGCGGGTTTCAGCACCCGATTCATGCTTTCAACGACACATCAGGGTTTATGGAAGCCAATTCGGGTTTGTTTGAAAGTAGGGCAGATTTTGAGAATGAATTGTCCGAGGGACAAACATATGACTCAAAAGAGGAAATGAAGAGCGCAATTGCCAAGTTTCACATCCTTTGCAACAAAGAGTTAATACCTACGCACAGTGACCGCACAAGAATGAGGTTCAAGTACAAGGACAGTTACTGTGGGTGGTACATACTCGCAAGGGCCACCGGTTATGGACCACAATGGCGTGTCTCTAAATGCCCAACACAACATTCATGCCACGCGGATGCGACAAGAACAGATCACGCCCAGTTGTCAGCTGCTATGGTTACCGAGTGTATATCCACTCACATGAGGAACGATGTCGACTTGAGTATTCAGGCTGTCTGAATTGCTGTTGCTGAAAGGTACAACGGTCAGATACCGGCGTACAACAAATTATGGCGTGGCCGTGAGTTGGCAATAGCCCGTCAATTTGGCAGTTGGAAGGGGTCATACGCTCTTGTAGTTCCATTGTTGGAGGCAATGAAAAGAAGCAACCCAGGTACTACATTGTTCCTTCAATTTTTACGTCATTTCATTATCAATCAAAAATTGAACTTATTTTTTTAAATTTATTGACAGAAACATTGTTTGAGGTGACCTTATATCCCACTGGTGAACCTGGACCATGGAGGTATTTTCATAGGGCGGCTTGGGCATTTGGACCGTGCATAGCTGCTTTTCAACATATCAGACCGGTCATCACAGTTGATGCATGTTTCCTGTCAGGCCGGTATAAAGGTAACTAATTTGATTGTTTTCACTTTATTTTTTTTAGTTGATTTCGGCTCTTACAAAATTTATTTTACCACAGGCAAGCTGTTGATTGCAACCGGGTACGATGCTGAAAATCAGCTCCCCCCGTTGGCTTTTTCACTGGTAGAATCAGAGAGTTATGACGATTGTGCCTGGTTCATGAAATGGTTGAGGATCAATGTAATCCGCTCCAGATTCATGTGTGTCATCACTGATAGGGGAAAGGGTATCAAGAAGGTGTTCAGACAAGATGATATGGGGTGGAACGAGGAGGATGAGGATCAATGTGTTCACCGTCTTTGTGCTACTCACATAGCCGAGAACATGAAGAAGAACGGTTGCAGTGATAAGGCAATCCGTTTTTTTAGAATATGTGTGGCTAAGAGGAAGATGAGGAGGTACGAGTAAGGAATGCAAGCAATGGGGCAGGCATGTGACATTGCCCTCAATTGGCTGGACGGTGTGGGTAAATATTTGGATCAAGATGAGAAAGAGTGCCCCAAACCATGGAAGATATTCCAAACACTGGACGGTGGTTACCGTTGGGGCATCATGACTACAAACGGGTCCGAGTCGCTTAATAAGGTCTTCAAGTCCTCTCGTAGGCTACCGGTTTGCAGCAATAATTGAAGATACATTTTACAAATGTATGACATGGTTTGCGCAAAGGAGGGCCAAAGTGGAATGGGAAGTCAGTCAAGGTCAGCAATTATCGTGTCGTGTGCATAAGGTACTTTTATTTGTAGTTATTTCTTCATAAATTTTAATGAAGTTTGTTAAAAAAAATATCTGACTTCTTCATTATTTTTTAATTTTTCCTAGCTGATCAACAAACGGTTCGAGAGGTCCGATAAAATGAAGACGCTGGGGGGCTTTGGAAACAACAACGAGTTCGAGGTAACGGCCACACAGGAGAGAGTTCACGCTTTCATACCTGACGATTCTGGTCGGTATACCAAGGCCAATTACAAATACACGGTGATAATCGGGAATGATCACACGGTAACTTGCACGTGCCAGAAGCCTCAATTGGAGAGAATACCGTGCTCTCATGTTCTGTCCGTGTGTCGTCTTCGAGGCATCGACCCTGGCGTCTTTGTAAGTCAATACTATCACATCCATACACTGATCAACACATGGAGCGCACAATGGCATGTGTATGAAAATCAGTCGGAATGGCCTCCACGCGATGGCCCGGACCTTGTTCCAGAGAAAAAAAATATTTCTGTTGGCAGAAGACAGCACGACAGAATTCCGATGTGGATGGACGTTCTACATAATAGGAGAAGAGGACACCAAGCCGGCCGCAAGAAAGACAAAACAGAGCTGCTCGAGCTGCACGAGATTGAGAGTTAATGTTGCTTTTTTAATTGTACTTGTAAAACTGTTGTTTATTTTCGGTTAATTAGACGTATTTGTACTTGTAAAACTGTTGTTTATTTTCGGTTAATTAGACGTATTTTCGGTTAATTATATGGCTCATTGTTCTATTGTAATGTTTCTTTTGATCAAACAAACGACGAACAACAATTTCAGATTAAACGACGAACAACAATTTCAAACATAAGTACACACAACTTCCAGTACAAACTTGATAAAAATTTTCAAAACAAAATCATAATCAACTTCATAATCAGATAAAAAAAAAAAAATAGGGTCCGCTCCGGTATTCTGCGGACCCGGTTCCGCTCCGGCATTCTGCGGCCTCCCCCAAATGGGTCCGCTCCGGTGTTCTGCGGCCGTGTTAAATATAGAATTGACCAAAAACGATGGTTATTTTATTAATTAATTTATTTAAAATGTTAAAAATAAAAATTTCGGGAAATTTCAAACCTTCCGAGAACAAATTGATATTCTTTATTTTCAGAATTTCTGACAACAAATTGAGATTCTTGATTGTGATCTTTTTATTTTATAATATACATAGAATTGCTTTTGTTTTTTGTTTGTTTTTAATTTAAGCAAGTCCGGCTAATTAATTTTAACCAGTCACAAGTCGTGAAAAAGTTATTAGACCGCTGTCAAGCTAATTAATTTGGGATCGACTAACAGTCATTCCCATTCAGTCTCCTAAACGTCCCCCGCTAACTAACGGTCAAAGTACAACTGTCAGACATCTATTCAACTGTCAGACAAAGGAAAAATAAAATTGAAAGTATCATACCTAATGAATGAAGTATTCATACCTACCCAATGAAGTATTCATACCTACTCAGTGAAGTATTCATCACTAAAATTCAACTGGGGACCATTACTTTTCTGGGCCAGTAACAGTCAGACTGCATTGGGGACCACAACCAAAAAGTCACGTGGATCACACCACCAGTGCTACATTCATTGATTAAATTAATTCACATACAAAATGGAAAGTATGAATACCTAAGATATCAAGTATTCATATATAATTCATCAAGTATTCATACCTAAGATATTAAGTATTTAAAAAAAATAGACACAATATCTACTCATCTTTTACACGTTTTTCAAGGTGGATTTTTTTTTCTCCGTTCAATCTAATCAATATTTGGAACGATCTATGAGGAATTTTGCAAATCTAAAACCATGAACGTGTTCTATATAATTTTCTCTTTCAAATGAGATCTATGATGACATACTTTTACACGTTTTTTAAGGTATCAAATATTCATATATGAAAAGTATTCATACAAACTGAAAAGTATTCATACCTAAGATATCAAATATTCATATATAATTCATCAAGTATTCATACCTAAGATATCAAGTATTTAAAGAAAAAACTGGACTCATCTTTTACACATTTTACATGTTTTTCAAGGTGGTTTAATGATTGACAAAGTTAGTTAGAATGGGATGACGTTTAGGGGACTGGAGTGCGGGGGACAACATCTTTACTCAATTAATTTATTGTAACATATTATTGTCAAGGCGGAGTTAGTAAGGGATTGGGATCTGCTGCGATCCGAACATTGAGCACAGTAACCCTGAAATTCTTGTTTTTCCAAATCCAGCCGTCCAACTTTTTAGTGCACGCATCTCAAAACAGCTGGTTTTTCTGTGCACGCATCTCGAAACAATTCGACAGCTGGATTTGGAAAAGCAGAAATTTCAGAGTACTGTTCACAGGTAAAGGATCGCAGCAGATTATCTTCCGTTAGTAAGGGGTGGAGGTGGTTAACAGGTTAAGTCTCAAAGTCTGCAATATATGCGCGTTAAAAATAATCGAAGAATTGATCTCAGTTGTTCATCATCAATCAAGCGGCTAGAATTCAATCAAGAAATCGGATATTTTTTTTTGTTACATTTTAGAATAGGAAAATGTAAGTTGTACATCGGTACCAATAATTAACGATAATAGAAACAAGTACCAACGAAACAATAAACAGTATAATAAACGGTTAGTAGAAATTATTGAAAATAAGACAAAGGAAGGTGTATTGCAATATAAATTTTATGCAAAGCACGTTATGTAGAGATTGGAACATTGGAACGTAGTTTTAGCCTTTTGGAACATTGAAAAGAAAGACCAAAATAGTACCATGGAGGTAGGGGTGGTAATTGAGCAGCTTTGTCCATGGACAAATGATCCGGACAGTAACTGAACAAATAGTGGATGGATTTATATCTGAACACGGCCCGAAACTCGGTTCAGATCAGTAATTCCATTTATGAAAACGGGCCGAGTTTGGACGAACCTTGGACAGACCGTTGAACAGCTCGGATTTGAGTCCAATCGATCCGATCAATTCCTTCCTGCTCGGATTTCTAGTCTAAGCTTCAAATCAGGGCACTCGTGAGCTGCAGATATCAACCTCTTCTTCTAAGATATGCCACATCATCCAAATCAGGGCACTCGTGACCTATTTGATCAAATGCCTGAGCAAGAGCAAACCCACTGAACCGCATCTTTCCTTTGCCAGATCAGTATGTAACAAAACCCCGTCATCCCCCAACTTCAAGTTTGGTGTAACAGTCAAGGTCCCATATTTCCTAATTTTAGTATTGGCTTTGGTGAAAGCAGCTTGTAGAAAGTAATTAATTCATTAATCTATTTACTGATTTACTGTATTAAAAATGTTTATATAGTTGCAATAACTAGAGAACAATGACTACACTAGCAGATTTGTATGGGAGTGCTTTAATTTTGTTCATGCTGTATGAATATGTTAGATTTATGTTTTGAATACAGTTATTGGATATACGTAGCTTGATGTATGAAGATGGTATAATACAGTTTTTATATTCCATTGTTTTTGGTGATGCCATTAGATGGTTAGTGATGTGGATTTTAGTTATAATATTTTTTTGGTGGAAAATGATTTACATATTGCTAAGTTTACTGATGAAAAAAATTAAATTTAGTATTAATTTGTCTGATTTTTAGATGGAATTGATTAATATTATGAATTGATTAGTATTATTAAACCAATGAAGTTTTCATCAAATGCAATTTTATCTTAGCCGTCAATTTTTTTAGTTTTATCGAGCAACTTTTTTTTTATCTTTATGTCATTATATTATATTTCCCAAACAAACTAGTTATATAAAAAAAGTTGTGTCAGGCAAAGGCAAAGGTCCATTGTTATAGTGAGTCATCTTCATGTCTCCTTTTTTGTCCAGATTAATTGTCCATATATGTTGTCCATACAAAGTCAATTGGTTGTCCATATAATTTTGTCTGAACAAGATCAGTAATGAACTGGGCTTTGTAATGAACAAAATTGAGCGAATTGAACATGGACAGAAACTCCCCAAGTTTGGACCGATTATGAACTGGTCAATTATCATATAAATTCTAATCCGAGCCGAGTATGAACTGAAACCCGCTCATTAGCAGTCCTACATGGAGGGGAAGAAGAAAAGAGAAAAGAAGGGAAGGGTGATGAGAGGAGAAAAAATTAGAGTATGTAAAGATATTTCGTTAATAATTTGTAGAATATATTTTGTTTGATACTCTTAAAAGAAGAATATTTGTAAAATCGTCTCAAGTATTAAAAAAAACTTAGTATAATTTATTTTAGATCCAAAATTCATGTGTGTTTTGACTAAAATGGTCATGAGGATCGAAGTAGAACTAATGTGTTCTTAAGTTCATCAAGTTCTTTAGTGCACTTAATTCTAAAACATATTAGATTGAATTCAGATAACGAATTTAAACTGTTGAAATATATCTACTTCATTAGTAATGCATTTACATGTTAAATTTATAAATGTTTGAATTAATTTAGTATAAAGTTAAGCAGTAAAAATATGATAAAAAATAAACGTATTAAAATTAACTTATAAAATTATCTTTATTATTTTTTAATTGCTTGACTTTATATTAAATTAATTCAAAAATAAATAAATTTAATATGTAAACACATTACTCATAAAGTAAATATATTTCAACAGTTTGAATTCATTATTTGAATTTAATGCGATATATTTTAAAATTAAATTTACCAAAAAGTTTTGATGAGCTCAAAGAACATGTAGTTCTGCTCTCAAGTATTCTCTCTGGTGTACTTAAAATTGCTTCGCTTTCTCACGGGTCAGATGAATTCCGACCACCCCAGGTACTTGAGGTGCCACAAGTAAATCTGGACCGCTTTTTTAACTTGATGCGAATCTCAAAGCGACACCCTATAATTTCTATCGGTACTTGATTAAATTTGACACGGCTGAAATTAATCCCAGTCGTCTGTTTATTTATGTCGCACCAGTACTGGGGTGTGGACGAACACGTATCCCCTGCATTAACGCACCGTTTGATTTAATTTCTGAACCGTACAATCAGAATTCAGACCAATCATGTCCACTCTTTATAATGCACGTGAACTTTAATATTAGTGCGGATTTCAATAGGACGGTTCAGATCTTAACTCAAAATTCGAGTTAATGAAGAGGATACGAATTCGAGTGTGGACTCGAGTCAGATTCCGAGGGAGTGCTATCCTCTGAGATATCTCATATTTTGCGTGATCGACGTGTCCTGTGCCTATTCGGGGATAGCGCAGGGACCGGTATTATTTGAGATTTGAGATTCGTGCATAACATATTTGAACGGTTGATATTTTCCAAAAGTCAAGCAAAATATGAGATATCTCATAGGATGCGAATTCGATTCCGGGTAGCATAGTTCTGAGAATTAAAAAATGAAAAAATAAGGGGGACGCAGATTGACTTGCTAAAATGTTATTGGTGACACGTGGAAGACTGCGAGAGTGACGACCTTCCAACTTTGAGTTTAAACGCAAATCTCATGCCGAATTGGCCGGATACGTATCCTCTGCGGAGTTTTATAAAACTCCGCACCTGCGGAGCAAAACAAACGGACCATATTAACTCTCAGCCGCTCTGATATTCAGGCTAACGGAGAGGCTGTATTATTTGGCTTTGAGATTCGTGCCAAGTCAAAACGAACGGACCAGATTAAAAGCTCCGCACAGCTCCGTAGAGAAAACTCCGCAGAGGATACGCTTCCGAATTGGCCAGCCTCCTGCATTAAAAAGACCAGACGACATTACCAAGTACCAACATTAACAAATCAATTCTCTCTCTCCTCATCAACTCTCAAGTTTCCCCTGCCCCCTTTCTAACCCCAAAATCAAGGACGTCTGGAGATCGAGAGACTGAGAGAGAGATGAAGGTGGTGCTGAGGAACTACGTGACCGGGAAGGTGAAGGAGAGTGACTTGGAGGTGGTCCCGACGGAGGCCGTGGAGTTGAAGGTGCCAGAGGGATCGAAGGATGCGGTGGTGCTGAAGAACCTCTACCTCTCCTGCGACCCTTACATGCGGAGCTGCATGACCAAGCACGAGGACGCCTCATACAATTCCGACTTCATACCTACAGAGGTACGCAATTATATTGAAAATACCCGGCTGGTCTAGGACCGGGCCGGCGGAACCGTGGATCGGACCTGGACCGGCCTGTTCCGTGCATCGGACCCGTTCTGGACCGGAGTTAGATACGGTCCGGTCCAGGAACGGGCCGGTTTGGTTTTCTTCCCACAAGACCGGACTGACCACCCTGATTTAGACCCGTGTACCCGACCTGTCCCGGACCGGACCGGACCCGGCCCCTACCCGCCTTACTCGGACCCGGACCCGCCTAACCCGCCTTAACCGGACCCGGACCCGCCTAACCTGGACCCTAACCCGCCAAACCCGCACCTTTACTCGCCAGACCCGGATCCGGACCCGGACCTAGACCCGCTGGACCCGCTGCGGATTTGAATATGTTGGATTTGAATTTTTTAAAATTCGGATTTTGATTTTTTTTTTTTTTGGGCTCTGTTGCCGCTGGTTTGCCTCTGGCCTCTGTTGCCGCTGGTGCCTGGTTTGCTTACTTGCCTCTGTTGCTTGACTTGCTTCCGCTGGTACATGACTACATGTACAGGGAGTCAAATATGTTAGATTAATTTTATATTGGTTATTTAGAATTTAGATAATTTCGAATAATTTATTTTTGCTCTAATAAATTAATTTAATTTAGAGTTAATTTAGATTTATATTTAATTTAGATTTAATTTAGATTTACATTTAATTTATATTTACTTTATTTAGATTTAATTTAGAGTAAGATTTAATTTAGATTTATATTTAATTTAGATTTAATTTAGATTTAATTTAATTTACATTTAGAATTTTGTTTGAATTCGGTTCTAATTTTTGTTTTATTTTATGTAGAAAATGACATCTTCTCCTCCCCGTCATTCGGTTGAGCAAGCAATTGAGTCTTTATTATTGTTTTTCAAAACAAACTTATTGAATTGAAAAAAAAAACAGCAAAAAAAAACATAAAAAAAAAACAGCAAAAAAAAAAAAACCGGTGGACCGGACCGGACCCGTGGACGGACCGGCCCGGATCGTGGAACCGTCGGACCCGTAGTTTGATCATGGACCGGAGTCGGCCTCTGAAACCCGGACCCGTGGACCGGGCGGGTTTGGACTGGACCGGACCGACCCGCCCCGTTTTCAATTCACTACACTCTACTAATATAATCTTCTCTTCTTCTTCTTTTTTTTTAAAAAAAGGCAAAAGCCCGTTTCATTACCATGAAACCATAATTACATATTATCGTTCAAACAAAAGAGGCATGATATGCCAGTTAACCTGAGTAACAGAGCTCAAAAATTCTATCTAAACAGCATAAAGCACATAACAGCCAGACTAGCAGCCAAGTTTGGATAGATGCAAGATACCAAAAGTATACTAAAGTGGCAATTACTAAGCCGCACAGTAAGGGGCTAAGGATAAACGCTAAATACAAAAATTACAGCTGGTCTAACTTCACTGCGAACTAGATGTCCCTGGTGGCTGATAGACCACTACCTCCATTGGCATATACTGAGCAAGTGGTATGGCATCCTCAATAACCGGCATTCATTTAGCCACCTCTTGCTGGACCTTGTCTGTGACATTCCCTGACCAATAGCATAACAAAGATTTAATCAGGAAAATAAGAGTGCGAGCAGATTTAATTTGGCAGTTGTTAAAACAGCATTCATTACGGTGGCGCCATATTGACCAACATACTGCACTGAGCAGCAGCAGAAAGCCTATTTTGCATTTGTTGGCAAGTGTATAGCAAATGTCAGTATGTCTCCAAAATCATGCCATTCATTCATACATTCTTGACTTTTGTCTAACCAAAACCATACTCTTTGAGTTAGTTAATCTTCTCTTCTATAACGTGGTTTGATAACGAGATCAGTTTGAAAACATCTTCGTCAAACTATCTTGTTGAATTTGGTTGTGAATTCGTGAGACGGTGGAGACAACTACACAGTGGATTAAGAATTGTATGATACAAAAGAGGCCCAGTAATCCAAGGATCCAACTGATATCATTAGAAGGGGAAATGGATTTGTCCATTTTAACCTAATTGGAGAGGCCTGGACATACCTAGCAGCCCAAGGTCCCATGTGTTCATGCCCACAAGCCTTTCAGCAAGAAACTGTACTCTATTATCCTTTACCAACTCCAGTGATTTCTGCGACATTGATTTATGTTTCGGGGTTGTATGAAATAGGTCAAACTAGTGTTCGCTCGTAACTTGCTCGCTAACTGCTTGTTTTAACTCGCTTATTTACAATTCAAGTCAGTTCTAACTCGAGTTGACTGACTAGTTTAATAAATGAGTTGAGTTTGAGCATACTCCAACTCGCTCATTAATAACTCGAGTTACACAAAATTTGTCACAATAAATCTCATGTCCCTTCTAAATGACTCCTAAGCTGCTATTTGGATTGTTTGTTTTGTTAGTTGTCTTTTTAATTATGTTTGAATTGTTTGTGTTTAGATGCACTCTTACTAGCATATAACTATAACTAAGGAAATTGGCTGGTCAAACGAGTTATAAACGAGTTGTGAGCCAACTCGAGTTGGTAATGAGATGAACTCGAGTTAGCTTTACAGTTCGTCATTGTCATCCCAACTCGAGTTGACTCACTCATTAACTAAATGAGCTGAGCATGAGTTGGAGGTAACTCGCTCAAACTTAGCTCATTTACAGCCCTTATTGTTTCCCAACTGGTGAGCTGGTCATGCTCTCCGTCCACAAAGCAGTTGAAAAACGAGGTAAAGCTAGCATGCACTATGGTCACCAAAAAAGTTTAATGAGTATAATTTTAAAATTTATCAGATTGATTTTAAACGACGAATTTAAAATTTTAACTATTAAAATCAATAAATTCACGAGTGAGGCTTGTACATGCAAAATTTTTAAAATCTCAAAATTAATTTAATGCAAAGTCAAGTGGTAAAAAATGAAGATTTATGAGTTATTTTAATGCAATCATTTTTCATCATTTTTTAACTGCTTGACTTTGTACTAAATAAATTCAAAAATTTAAAACTTTGCATGTACACACATCACTCGTGGAGTATTAATTTTGAAAACTTTACAAGAGTAAAACTTTTCATGTACTATGGTTTCAACAGTTTGGATTCTTTGTTTAAAGCTAATTTGATAGATTTTGGAGTTATGCTGACCAAACTTTCTTGGTAAGTATAGTGCACGCTAGTTTTACTCTTGAAAAACTATATAAAAAACATAATAATGTTTGTAGTTTATGCTCAAACATTATATTTTAGTGAAAAATTGAATGTGTATACTATAAGTTCATTTATGTTCTTTCTCATGAGATCTTCAATAATATTATGACCTATAAAATTATTTTTTATTTGGTAACCAAACTATCGTACAAATTACAAAATAAATATTCTTGTCAAAATTAATAAAAGTATGATATATATGAGTAATGTCCCATCAAGAAATTTCACTAAAAATTGGAAAGTCACTATCACTTCCAATATATGTTTAGTTCTCCCAGAATTTTATTTTGATTAATTTCTTATGTACAACTTTGCATGTAATTTTGCTCCTCTTTGGTTAAAATATTTCTATACTCAGCTCTTTGTACCCACTTTGTACCCAGACATTCTAGATAAGCTTTCTAACAGACTCTAACAGTTTCTAACCTTCTTTGTATAACTGATCACTCAAAAGAGAGCAATGTTTCTTTTAATATTTGTAAACTCGTAAATGCTATCGGTTCGGACTGCAAGCGCACAATCCTTATCGAGTAGTATATGCGAGGTCGATCCACAGGAAATATTGGTTCAATGCTTTGAGCGATCGAATCACAACCTTTCGAAAGGCTAGACGAAATCTGAAATTTGAGAGATGTTTGTTGATCAATGTAAATTAGGAAACAATTAAAAGTAATTAAAGTAAAGATAGATATGAGAATTCCTAGGGTTTTGGCACACCATTGTCACTCAATCCGCCTTGACAATATATTCCTGTTGCGTCTGATTTCCTGTTGTTGTTTTATGAAAGATAACTACAAAGGTCACTGCGATTTATGTTACGCCAGAATGACAGATCTTTCATCGAGACTCTACTCAGGACAATGCGATTTACCTTACGCAACTATCGGGTCTCTTATCTCCCAAATTACTACACAGATCACTGCGATTTACCTTACGCAAATGATGGAATTTGGTCATGCGTTTTGTTGTTCTGGTTTATGGTTTCCCCGCGAAGGTTTTCTTCACATAAACCTAATAGATCTCAACGAGGCTAACTCATCCAAATAGTTTAAAGAGTTATTAAAGCACTGTCACTACCCTAATGAACTCAAACTAGATCATTGAAATTAGATGAAGAGATAATAAATCACAAAAGCATATTCGATACAACAACAAGAAACCATAATCAACAGAAATATATATATCAAAACATCAAGAGTAACAAGGTTTACTGCCTAGCCCTAAGAAAAGGAACTTAGCCGCGGAACGGCATGGTTACAATCACTCCTCTTTTCTCTCTTTAATCAAATCTAACCCCTAAGTACAAATATACCAATTCTATCTGCCCAGGGGCCTTATATAGGAGTGTAGGGACGTGTAGAGGTTGATTGGAGGCTAAGAAATCAATCTGGAAACAGCTGTCGGCAGTTATTTCCCAAGAGACGCCTTCGGATACGGACCGTATCAGGTAATACGGTCCGTAATGAGACCTTGGCGGTTATGGTTGTAACTTCCTGCGCCATCTTCTGAGTCTGTGCTATGTCTGGTCCGTATTAACCAATACGGACCGTAACTAAGACTTGGTTGAAGGCATCGCTGATTCGATTGACCTGATTCTAGCTCCTTTTGATGTGAAATTGTCCCAAAACCTGTTTTCTACAATAAAACATAAAGAAGGGTGACAGTAGCCTTTTTCTCTAAAATATTAAACATAAGTGTGAGAAAATATGCAAAACCTAAGCCAAAACCCTACGTAAATAATCATCATTTTGACTCTGATCACGCCTCCCAACTTGAATTGTTGCTTGTCCTCAAGCAATGACATTCCAGCTAGTCAAAGATCCGGTCTAGGTTAAACCATACAATCTCAATGACTTGTTTAAAATTTAATCGGAACTTAGGTTTGGTACAATTGGCATGACAATAAAAATTTAGAACTCTAAAATATTAATGATCTCTCCCTTGAACAATTTATTCACCCCATGATTGACCTCATTATGCTAACCCTAGAATAATTATTATCAAACAATCTATTTCACAAATATCCTTAAAATTGAGAGTATTAATTTCCCCTTTGATTATACATGGATCCCTTCCAATCAATAGGAATTCTAATGATATAAATTTTGATTTTCCTTCCCAATTGATTGGAGCAAAGTATGACAACTAAGTGTGTTGGTACTTGTGACTATTTTTCGAAAATTAAATATGTACAAAAATTAAAATTTGGGAGGTTTTCTCGAGCCTATTGGTAACCAGTCTTGCGTAGGCACCCGTACTCTTTTTATCCTCCATCTTTTATTCTATTTTTTTTTTTCTTTTTCTATATTTTTCTATTTTTTTTTTTGGATTTTTCTCTTTTTGGATTTTTTTGTATTTTTCTATTTTTGTGAAAAATAAAATAACATATTTTTGTGTCACAAGCACCATGATTACACACAATTTCAAGTATTCATTCATACAAGAAATTATTGCATAGTTTCGCTAGGGGTCTATCTATAATAAATGGGTATTCTAAAACACTATCAAATTTAAAAGACTTTGCAAAAATAAATTACTCAAAATAAAATTCTAGGTTTTGCAATTTTTGATAAACTCTCATGGTTAGCAATTAATTGTTCACTTTGAAATTACTAAAAATTAAAATTCTGAATTTTTGGTATCATGGCCAATTATCTAAACCTTAGCCTAATTAAAATTTTTAAAACAATTCCTATTTGATTAACCTACTCCTAATGGAAAATAAAATTGCAAGCTAGCTAAAAAGCTCAATTTAATCATTCTAGGATTTTCGGTAAAGCCTCCAACCCTAGTCAAAAATTGAGTAAAACTACTAGCATCTAAGAATTTAAAATGCGAAAAATTTAAAGATACATTAAAGATACATGGTCAATTTACCTCCTACCCCCCGAATAAAATTGAGCATTGTCCCCAATGCTCGAGAGATAAAAATAAAGGAAGTAGTAAAGTAAAAAGACCGGGGAAAGATACAACTCACTGCACCTCAATCATGAGGTGGTGGAGGTGGTGGTGGGTGCTGGATCTCCTCATAGAATGACGGGTCGAAGAGTCCGTATGGTGGTGGCTGATATGGTAAACCGGTGGTGAGGGCATGCTGGTAGTACTGCTGTGATAAGTGGCGGGCTTGCCGTGCCTCCCGTCTGTTGTTGGCAGCATTTCCTCGCAGCTCGTCCATACCTTGGCGAACCTGACTTACAGAGTGACGTGTCGCGTCATACTGCTGGTCAAGCCGGGCATAAGTAGCTCTAGTGTTGATGGAGAACCTCTCCATATTTGCATTGACGCTCCGGACGGCTTGTAGAACCCGGTTGTATCCACTTTGAGGGGCATCAGATGGTCCCGCCCCCTGTCGCGCTGCTTCTGCTGCGAGCGCCTCTTGTCGGGCCCTTTGCTCATTTGCCGCCATTTCTTGCATGTATGCGGCGGCTGCTGCGGTTTCGGCCCTGTCTTCTTCCTCAGCTTCGGCCATTAGAGCATCAAAATCGACCTCATCATCGCTTTCTTGAGCGGCTTGTCTGCCTTTAGAGGCCACTTGCTTCCACATTGCTTGATTTTTGAGAGATAGCGGCTTGCAAGGCATTTGAACCCTCCTGTTTTCAATGTGGTATAGGTATGGCTCGGGAGGTCTGCCGCTAATCATTCTCATGGCAGTAAGGCAATTGATGTCTAGGAATTTCATGCCGGTGCCTTCTTTCAGGAAATCCACCTCAAGTCTGAGTTGTTGAGCGAGGATTGTTGCGATGGCACCGATGGAGATGTTTCCTCTGCCTCTTTTGTTCGTTCCAATCGAGTGGATGTGGTTGCAAAGGAAGTGGCCAATGTGCGGAGGCTCCTCCGGTGGGATGAGCATACATTTAATGATGTACAACTCGGGGAAGGTAACTTTTGCACAGGTCTCACCTCGAGCGAAAAGAGAGTTGCTAAGAGCCGCTTGCATGTAGCGGAGTACTGGATGGACAATGTGGCTGGCAACTCTCGGATCACTGATGCGGTCATTGGTGATCATCTTCCAAAAATTTTTGTCATCATCGAATGCTTGTGTTCCTTCATTTTTAAAGCCAAAGATATCGCAGAAATCATTCATTGACATCTCCTGAGATATATTCATCAGTTGGAACTTGATTATGTCATTTTCGGAAGAGAAGGTAGAAATGAACTCTCGGGTGAGGTCGTCATAGACTGGGACGTCTACCAGCTTGTTGAGAAAGTCCCAGATGTGAACCCTTTTTGCTAGGGTTTTGAATTGAGCGAGGAGGCCGAGCTCTTGAAGGGTTTCGATATGAATGGCTTTGTGGTTTTTGATCGTGCTGTCCTCCAATCTTTCAAAGATTCGGGCGTGTGCTCTAGAGGTGAATTTTATGTCGAAGGGGTTATGTTGCGGCTCCTCAATTGGTTGTGGCTCGTTTTGAGGAGGAGATTCCGGCAACTCTTCTCGCTCGGGGCTCTGCTCGGGCGACTGTGGAATTTGAGAAGAAGACTCTCCCCTCTTCTTTTTGCCCAGACCTGTCAAAACTTTAAGAAGACCTCGTGTTTTCGGGGCCATTTTTAGAATTTAATCTCTCTGTTACGGGCCGTATTGGGTCAATACGGTTCTGTTACGGACCCGTGTGCTGGTGAAATTTGGACAAGTACGGGGTTTAATACGGACCGTATTGATGGATACGGACCGTAATGAACTGATACTGGTCTGGTAAGAAACCGAGAAAACCTAATTTTTTTGTTGTTTTTCGTGATTTTTGGTTCTAAACTAAATTCAAAACAGAAAATATACTAAAGCTAAATTGCAAAAAGAAATGAAAGACTAATTCTAAGAAATGAAAATAAAATTGAAAAATAGGAGAGAAAGGGGGGGAAGAACCGAAAATGGTGGAGATATGGGTCGACCCACGGTGCTTACGGCGGATACGGGTCAGATACGGCCCGTATTAGAGGTCGGTGTGAGTGGGGCTGGTCTCCCTTGGTGGCCGGTGGTGTAGGCGAGGGTGTGCTCGGGTTTTGCAAGAGAGAGGAGGAGGTGGAGAGAAAGAAGGAAGGGAGATAGAGAGATGAAGGGGAGAAGAGAAACGGGAGAGAGGGTGCTCAAAATAGGAAAACTTCTAATTTGAACGGTTACCCAACTTCGCGCCTCTTCGTTAACGGGTTTTAAATTCACAGATCGGTTTTCATTACGGACCGTATTGGCTGATACGGTCCGTATTCGATCCAGAAATTTGAATCCCGATAACTTTTAACTCTTCTTTGAATACGGTCCGTATTGGCTGATATGGACCGTATTAGCTCCCGTCTTCCTTTTTTTTCTGGACTCCTGCTCCGTATTCACTGTCCCAGTCCGTATTGGCTGATACGGTTAGTAACAGAGAATATTTTCTTGACTTTTCCAATGTTTTTAACCGAGCCCTTCCTCTAGCATGTTCACCTGGTCATAAAAAATTGAGAGAATGTGATTCGTTCCCCAGTTAAAGTCCTAATTAACCTGAAAATAAATAATTATGCGAAAATATAGAAATGGCCTTGGGTTGCCTCCCAAGAAGCGCTTGTTTTAAGTCATTAGCTTGACTTTGTGTCGCATCAGTTTCTTCCAGATGCCTTCCCGTCAATGCAAGCGGGTTGCTTGTCGGGTGGTTCGTTTCAGCGTCTTCTGTGGTTTTATCATCACTGTCCTTCTCGAAGAAGTCAATTGGTGTTTGAGGCCGGGGTCGAATGTTAGGCTCACACCGAGTACTGCTTCAACCTCGTTCAGTCTTTGAGAAATTGCATCGAGTTTTTCGCGTAGGTTTCTGATTAGTGCAAGGGCTAAGAGAGAATAATTCCTATGGGTTGCAATATTAGGACTTTTGTTCAGATCATCGGTTTGTGTTGTCACGGAGGTAGGATGGACTTGACTGTTATCTTGTACAATAAACAGTCTTTCCACCTCTTCTTCGTGCGCTGTTTCTTCGATGTCTCCAAATTCATCCATTCGCAAATCATCATTGCCATCTTCATCCATTGTTTCCAAATTGTAGACAAGATTTATGTCAGGAGGGACTTTAACCTCATTCATGCTGAAGATCATTTTGTTCTCGCCAACATTGAGTGAGATTTTTCTATTCTTAACATCGATCGTTGCCCCACATGTGGCGAGGAATGGCCTTCCAAGGATGATTGGAATATGCTCATCTTCTTCCATATCGATTACCACAAAATCTGCTGGTATCTAAAATTTACCGACTTTGATTGGAATATCACGCAACATTCCCTCAGGGTATCGAATTGATCGGTCAATCAGTTGCAATGAGATCCGTGTTGGTGATAGGTCCCCACATTCCAGTCTATCAAATACTGCCTTAGGCATTAGACTCACGCTTGCTCCCAGATCACATAAGGCTCTCTTAAAATCGGTTGTGCCAATGGTGCATGGTATTGAGAAACTTCCCGGATCTTTCAACTTCATCGGTAATTTGCTTTGCACGAGCGCACTGCATTCCAGATTGAGTGGAACTGTTGAGAGTTCTTGGAGTCTACTTCGATTTGAAAGAATCTCCTTCAGAAATTTAGCATACGAAGGTATGTTTGCAATTGCCTCAGTGAAGGGGATTGTGATTTGTGGTTGCTTGAGTGTCTCCTTGAATCTCGCGAGTTGCTGCTCCATCCTGTGCTTGGCAGGCCTTGGAGGGAATGGCAGAGGTGGCTTGTAGGGTGGTGATGAAATGTATTCAGGTTCGGTTTGTCGCTCGTCTCCACCGACGGTGTCATTCTGCTCCTGAGTAAGGTCTGTCTGCAGTTCGAATACGGGCTGCTCCAGTGGTTGCGGCTCGTACTCTTCTGAATGCGGTGGCTCTGCATGCATCTCATCGGAAGTTTGATCGGGCATGGGAGGTCCCTGATAAGCTGTACCGCTCCTTAGTGTTATGCTCTTGCAAGTCTCTCTTGGGTTTTCTTCCGGTTGGCCCGGAAATTTGCCTTTTCCACGTGCGATACTTGAGAGTTCTCTTGCCATCTTAGAGACATTGTCTTCTAAGTCTTTGTTGCGGTTTGTTAAGGATTCGATCTTTTGTGCGATTTCGGCGTTAGCCTTCTCTTGCTTCTCTAGGAATCTCTCCATTAATGATGTGATGTCTGGTTGCTGCGGTTGATTGTATTGCCTTGGTTGGTAGTTCTGTTGAGGATTGTTGTATCTTGGTTGAAAATTGGATTGTGGTTGATAGTTCTGTTGGGGTGCAGCAGGCCTTTGATTGTTTGCATATGAGAGATTTGGATGGTTTCGGTTATTCGGATGGTATGTGTTATAGGCGGGCTGAGGTCGAAAGCTGTTGTCGATTGCGTTTGCTTGCTCTATCTCTTCCTCAGTTTCCGTCACATTCATACATTCGGTCATCTCATGTGCTCCTCCGCAATAGCCACATGCTGTTGCGGCATTGACTGCTGCTACCGTTCGCTACTTGGTCTGCTTGTTAAGTGCCATTTGCAGAGCATCAATCTTTGCGCTCAGCATGGAGATGTCATCTACTCGGTGCATGCCAGGTGTTGGCGCTGGCTTCTTTCGCTCAGGGATCCAGTAGTGTTGGTTGATTGCAATCTCTTCAATTAGGTTGTAAGCCTCGTCAGGTTCCTTGTTCATGATTGCTCCTCCTGCAGAAGCATCAATAGACAACCTATCGGTAGGGTTTAGACCATTATAAAAAGTTTGGACAATCAACCATCTTTCTAGACCATGATGTGGACAACACCTTAACATATCCTTATATCTATCCCATGCCTCACACAATGTTTCACCATCCCTTTGTTCAAAATTAGTAATTGCATTTCTAAACCTTGAAGTTTTGGATGGTGGAAAATATTTTGCAATAAACACATTAAACAATTGGTCCCAAGTTTGAATGGAATTGGCCGATAAGGAAAACAACCATGCTCTTGCTTTATCTTTTAATGAAAATTGAAATAGCCTTAGCCTGATTGCTTCGTCGGTAACTCCAGTTGATCTTTATCGTCTCTGCATATCTCTAGGAAAATTGACAAATGAAGATGTGGATCTTCATGTGGCAATCCTCCAAATTGCTGTTGCGAAACCATATTTATGAGAGCAGGTTTGATCTCAAAATTACGGTTTGTAACAGTTGGCGGGTTTATGCTAGAATTAGGATCATTCGCGCGCGGTACGCAATAGTCCCTTAGAAGTCTGGGTCTTGCTGCATCGTGAACTCCATTATCACCATTGTATCTTCCGTTGTTAATCGGTGGGATATCCATGTTGATCGAATCTGGGTCTTCTTCGCCTTCAGAATTACTGGATGAAGAACTATGATTGGTTCTTATCGGTGATGTGGAAGCGAATTGTCCCCTCCTACTAGCAATCCTCTCGGATCTTCGTACGGATGATTCGGCCAGCGTGCAGTATCCTAACAAAGAAAAGAAAATCTGAAATTTAAACAAAAAAACCGAAAATTAAAAAGAAAATAAAATAAAAACGAAATTAAAAATAAAAGAAAAATGAAAATAAAGAAAATAAAAAGAAATCTAGGCGTTTCTAATTAATTGGATTCAATGGTCAAAGCAAGGGCGTCTTTCGAGGCCTTGCACAATGAACCGTTACTCCCCGGCAACGGCGCCAAAAAGCTTGATCACTCAAAAGAGAGCAATGTTTCTTTTAATATTTATAAACTCGTAAATGCTATCGGTTCGGACTGCAAGCCACAATCCTTATCGAGTAGTATATGCGAGGTCGATCCACAGGGAATATTGGTTCAATGCTTTGAGCGATTGAATCACAACCTTTCGAAAGGCTAGACGAAATCTGAAATTTGAGAGATGTTTGTTGATCAATGTAAATTAGGAAACAATTAAAAGTAATTAAAGTAAAGATAGAGATGAGAATTCCTAGGGTTTTGGCACACCATTGTCACTCAATCCGCCTTGACAATATATTCCTGTTGCGTCTGATTTCCTGTTGTTGTTTTATGAAAGATAACTACAAAGGTCACTGCGATTTATGTTACGCCAGAATGACAGATCTTTCATCGAGACTCTACTCAGGACAATGCGATTTACCTTACGCAACTATCGGGTCTCTTATCTCTCAAATTACTACACAGATCACTGCGATTTACCTTACGCAAATGATGGAATTTGGTCATGCGTTTTGTTGTTCTGGTTTATGGTTTCCCCGCGAAGGTTTTCTTCACATAAACCTAATAGATCTCAACGAGGCTAACTCATCCAAATAGTTTAAAGAGTTATTAAAGCACTGTCACTACCCTAATGAACTCAAACTAGATCATTGAAATTAGATGAAGAGATAATAAATCACAAAAGCATATTCGATACAACAACAAGAAACCATAATCAACAGAAATATATATATCAAAACATCAAGAGTAACAAGGTTTACTGCCTAGCCCTAAGAAAAGGAACTTAGCCGCGGAACGGCATGGTTACAATCACTCCTCTCTTCTCTCTTTAATCAAATCTAACCCCTAAGTACAAAGATACCAATTCTATCTGCCCAGGGGCCTTATATAGGAGTGTAGGGACGTGTAGAGGTTGATTGGAGGCTAAGAAATCAATCTGGAAACAGCTGTCGGCAGTTATTTCCCAAGAGACGCCTTCGGATACGGACCGTATCAGGTAATACGGTCCGTAATGAGACCTTGGCGGTTATGGTTGTAACTTCCTGCGCCATCTTCTGAGTCTGTGCTATGTCTGGTCCGTATTAACCAATACGGACCGTAACCAAGACTTGGTTGAAGGCATCGCTGATCCGATTGACCTGATTCTAGCTCCTTTTGATGTGAAATTGTCCCAAAACCTGTTTTCTACAATAAAACATAAAGAAGGGTGACAGTAGCCTTTTTCTCTAAAATATTAAACATAAGTGTGAGAAAATATGCAAAACCTAAGCCAAAACCCTACGTAAATAATCATCATTTTGACTCTGATCACGCCTCCCAACTTGAATTGTTGCTTGTCCTCAAGCAATGACATTCCAGCTAGTCAAAGATCCGGTCTAGGTTAAACCATACAATCTCAATGACTTGTTTAAAATTTAATCGGAACTTAGGTTTGGTACAATTGGCATGACAATAAAAATTTAGAACTCTAAAATATTAATGATCTCTCCCTTGAACAATTTATTCACCCAAAACCTGTTTTCTACAATAAAACATAAAGAAGGGTGACAGTAGCCTTTTTCTCTAAAATATTAAACATAAGTGTGAGAAAATATGCAAAACCTAAGCCAAAATCCTACGTAATCATCATCATTTTGACTCTGATCAATAACTAAGTTTCCAATTAGCGTTGTTTCGTCTCTCTCCTCTGTTCTTTCCAAATTTAGTGATTCTTCTCCAAATTGGCAATCTCTCTCGCGATTTTCATCTACGATCAGCCGGATCGATCCAAAACTAGTAGAAAAACCTGAACGATCAAGTTAGACCGAGAGAAACTCAGGTGAGGAGATCGATTAGGCTATGGGGAAGTGCGGAAGAGGTGACAAGAAAACGAAGAGAGGGGAGCCGATTGCTGCCGCCATTGGCCACAACCATCGCCGCATGCTCTGAACTCCAATCAGCATACCACGATTGCTTCAATCGATATTCTTTTACTTTCAATCGCCACAATTGAAAAACCTAATTTACCCAATCGGGGTTAAATCCCTTTTACCTTTGATCTTCACAGGTGGTACTCAGACAAGTTCTCTAAAGGTGAATGGCACAAAGAAGACTGTACTGCTTAATGGAACAACTACCGATCTTGCCTCTAGGTAAAATCCTAAAATGCTAAATCAAATTAACATACTTAATTACTACTTAATCTTCTCACTTCACTACTCGGAGATTATTCTCTCCTTTTTCTCTTTTGTGCCTATCTTCTTATCTTAGAAAGAATCAAATGGTGGATCAACTCACCAACGATCAGATCGTCGAGTTCAAGGAATCCTTCGATCAGCTTATTTGACACGGACGAAGATGGTTAGATCACGACCTTTGTCCTTTATTTTAAGTTTTAGTTTCAGTGTTCCCATTATGCATCATTGATAATGGAGTAATTTATACCTAGATCCAGTGAATATCATGCAAAAGTAGCTTTGAGTACATATTTTAAAATTAAATAAAAAATAACTAAAATAACTAAGTTTAGATCGAGGAGGAGGAGATCCCACCGGAAAATGACGACTCTGACGAGGATGACGTTGTCACCACTAAATTCAATGAGTTATTTACTGATTTTAATTTATGATACCTCGCATATTTAGTCTATTTTAGGCCTGTTTTAGTACCAGATTCGTGCCTTAATTCACCAGAATCATGTGCATTTCATCGATATATCTTAGAATTTGGTACTGCTGAGTGTTTGCTTGTTTTCTGCAGGTTTGGAGCAAAACACACGAAGAAACGGCGATTTGGGATGATCTGGTACGGCCCTTACCAGGTTTGGTACGGGTCTCACCGGACTTAGCCGATTTCAGCTCATCACGCCTGGTACGGCCAGCCCGTATCACTTTGGTACGGGCCGTACCTAAAGGCGGTCTGACAGATTCAAATCTTGGCAGAGGCTATTTAAGGCGGGGAGCTCTCCAATTTCGCAAGCTTATTCATTTCAGAAACATTTGAGAGCACAGTAAGAGAGAGAAAGAGAGATGAGGAGCTAGGAGCAAGAAGGAAGGAAGAGGAAGGAGGCGAAACTCGACGGATCAAGCCTCCTCCACTCGATCCCTTCGATCCATGGCTTTCTTTACCTCTTTTATTGTATTATTAGATCAGATCATGTGCTATGAGTAGTTACTTTAGTTTCTAGGGTTTGAGATGGATTCTTGATTTGCTTTGACTTTCTTTGACTTGTATCTCGTATGAACACTTTTGATTGATTGATTGTGATTTATTTGTTATCTCTTGCTTTGTTTGCTGTGATTGTGTATGGTGAACCTCTAGGTCTAGATCAAACCTATCAAGGTCATGTGATCATCTCAATCTCTCAACCAAATCAATTGCTTAGGGTAGACTTGTTCGAATTGAAGCCGAGAGGTTGAATTCCCCTCTAATTGACAGATCAGAGGGTACCTTAGGTCTCCAATCAACCAGCTATGGTAGATCTGTACCAACATATGAAAATTGAGGTGTAGAAATCCCTAAAAGGCAATCAATTGCATTCCAACCTAGATCTTGATCCAATACACGAGAGTTGAGGCTTAGGAACCTTAGGCGTAGTCAATTGAACATTTCTAAAGAGTTAAGCACAAGGTACCAGTAAGAAATGCATCAACTCGAACTGGTAAGCTCTGTTCTGGCAAGCCAGTACGGGTCTTACCAGAGTGGTGCGGCCTTGCCTTACCAAGTAGAGTACGGCCTAGCCGTACCAACTTGGTACGGGCCGTACCACTAGAGGCAGATCACAGATGAAGTCTGAAACCCTGGAAACGCCTTTTATCCATAATCAAAAACAGTTTACATTTCTTCTAGCACTTTATTACATCTGTTTGTATTGTTCGATTTGTTTGAATGATCTTTTAGGAACTTAAATACCAAACCCAATCTTTCTCACTTCTAGTTTTTAATTGAGTTCGGTGGATTCTAACTTAGCAATTGCCCGTCCCTGTGGATCGATACCCGATTATATTACTCGATAGGGTTGTGCACTTGCAACCCTTACTCGTGAAGTGTAAGCGCGGTTTTAAAAGGTAGCCCTCAAGCGTACCGAACTTGCGTGTTTCGCGC
>JAJGRW010000840.1:0-27256 GCA_025461045.1 Carex parvula
ATTTCAAAATATACCATGCCCCCACTGATAAAGTCAGCTGGTCAGATTACTCTACCTAAGAAGTGGAGAAAAGAATAGCATAATTTCATCGAACATTATAGAATAGCTATATTCAATATGAACTTATAGAAACAACATCATATAGCTGGAACATTAGAAATAGCTATATTTCATCGAACAGCTTGCGTGCATCTCTAAGATTTTTTTTTGTGGTGACTGTGTAAGCCAATTTTTTTATTAATCCCCTAAAAAAATAGAAATATACCCTCCTATACAAAACATAGAGAAGTAGAAAATGGAGATGAAATTGTATTTCCTTGATTGATCTTTGATTACAACTATGCTCTATATATAGAGTCTGCCTAATTACAATTATGCCACTACAACCGCTTAACAACTCTAACAATATTTAACATCATCTTAACAACTTCACTAACAATATTATTACACACTAACTAATCCTAACTGTCTCTATTACCATTGAAAAAAAAATAGCAAATATTGTGGGTTTTGACCCGCAACGATAAACTTGAAATAATTTATTTTATCTGAAAAGGAACAATAAAATAAATTTAATTTGAGGCTTTGAGTTTAACACTTCATCAATTCGTAAGCATAATTTAGTAATTGCAGAGTTGTACAATGAACGACGAGTTTAATTATTGATCTCAATATATTTTACTAGCTAAGCATTTACATTCCAAATATTTATTTGTTTTTATATTTAAAATTAAATTTGTCAAGATCATAATTTGAAAATTTCAGTTGAAATTGGTCTAATTATGTTTTAAATTAAACTCATAAATATTTTGGTAAGCAATGTTATGTTCACAAAATCTGTATCAGATCAACTTGAGATTTTGTGATTAAATTCCCTCTTCATTAATAGTATGAGACTTATAGAATGGTTTTATAGCAACAGACCATCTATTTCAAATCAGACCGTATAAATCGAGGTTGAGTTTAAAGGAGAAAAAAAAGAGAGCAAATATTTAGTTTTAGTGTTGATGCAAAAGATTCGGGTCATTCAAGAACTAGCTGTTGATTTAGTGGTAAAGGCATATGGTTTCTTAGTGAAAGGTCATGGGTTTGAAATCCGGATGAGAGAAAATCCTTAACAGAGGTATTAATTAAATAGTAGATAAATAGTTGGGTGACTTGACCTCTAACATATTACTCGAAAACAAGAAAGATTTGGGTCATTCTTTTTTCTCCAACAAATGTACTTAAAAAAAATTGACCATGCATGCTCTAACTATTTTTATTTTTTTTTACAAGTTTAAAAAAGCTAAATTTATGGCAATGCTAGTGGTGTGGATATTTTCGAAATTCTG
Source organism: Carex parvula (assembly GCA_025461045.1). Classification (NCBI taxonomy): domain Eukaryota; kingdom Viridiplantae; phylum Streptophyta; class Magnoliopsida; order Poales; family Cyperaceae; genus Carex; species Carex parvula. The sequence continues at coordinate 1,335 of JAJGRW010000840.1, forward strand.
AAAAATCGAGAACAGTTGAAATATTTTTTTTTAGGATAAGAATAAAAATTTCGGAATAATAACCCTCTTTTTTAATTAAAGCCAACATGTAGGTGTACGCACATGACAGAGGTCCAGTGAAGAGAACAAAAAGTTCAATCTTTGGCTATCGATATTGACTAAAGTAACACTTGGCAGCCGAGCCGGCTGCTAAGGTTCCAAAAAAGAGTATTCGCTAAAGTTGTACTGCATATGGGGTGAAAACGATTGAATGGACTCTTACTGTTTTTCTAAGAGAAAAATTGAATTTTATTTTTTAATTTTAATCATTCAAAATTGTTGAAATTTGTGCATGAAAAGTTTCTTTCGCGACACGTGAATGAAAAATTTTGAATGGTTGGGATCGGAAAGGACCTGCTTTTCTTAGAAAAAAGTAACAGAGTCGGATCCGAAAATGGTATGGATAATATTCGATTCATATTTGAAAAATTAGATGTAGATATCCGAGATATTCGAATATCTGTGTGGATATGGATACTGATATGGTTTTACGTTTCAATATCTGTATCAAAATAATAGATATATATCATATTTTAATTATATAAAAAAATATTGTTATTTATCATTAAAAGTAATAAATATTATAAACTTTAGTTTTTTTTTAATATTATTTTAAATAAATATATGATCCGATTCTATCTGTATCTGTATCAGGCTGATACGCGATCCGTTCCGTATCCGAAAAATTAAAGAAATATAGATATAATTTTTACCACTATCCGCTTCGTATTCACTCTGTTTTCACCCTATCTGTGTAGGGGTATATCCGTTTTTTTTTCTAGTAATTGAAATTCTTTTATATAAGAGGTATAATTACTTCTTTTTTTAAATACTGGAAGGTTCCATCGCATTGCCAGGGTTTTCTTATTTGTTTGTATTTTTCTACAACAATGTCACCGAAAAACTGAAATTATATAAAAGAACTGTAATATATCACGGTTCTTCTAAGCCATTAAATTTCATATACATCATCTGATCATCCTAGGATGTACAAAAAGCTCGTACCTTGTAATTCGATTGAGTCGATTTGAAAAAAAATTCGGTCGAAACAAATCAAATCAGCTCGGTTCTGAAACGAATCAAATTCAGTTCGGTTTGAAATTGTTTGAATCGAACTCGAACGAGTCTGACTCGGTTCGAAACTCTTTTTTTAGTTCTAAACCCTGCTTCAATTTCGAACTAGTTCGGTTCGAAACTGGTTCGATTGCACCGAATCAAACTCGAACTCTTCTTTCAGTTCGAAATTCTACTTAAATTTCGAACCAGTTCGATTCGAAATTAGTTCGAACTCAGAACTCGAACTGAATTAAGTTTGATTCGTTTGCAGCCCCTCCCATAATCATCCTCTTTTGTAAATTATTCTTCTTTAAAAAACGTTTAACAAATTATCATGACTTTTTTGAATCCATATCCTCCCAGGTACCGTAAAAGGGAATCTTTACAATTGCTTGATCTGGACCGTTCTGTTTAACTTGGCACGAATCTAAAGCCCAATAATACTGCCCCCTCAGTCAGCCTGAATCCCAAACCGGCTGAGAGAATCTCAAACCGTAAATAGCTAATTGTAAAGGAATCTTTTACGGTACCGTCGAGGATATTGATCGACTTTTTTTGGTGACATGAGTTGGGATTTTTTTTAAAAACCGTAAATAAAATAATTAAATCTACGAAACCAACATGATGACTGCAAGATTTACAAAAACCATCAGAACCGAGATGCCAATTCGGTCCCAACGAATTTTTTTTCTCAGACCGAATTGGCAATTCGGTCTGGCTGTTTTCACAGTTCCCAGCAACTTCCTGGTGTGGCATTGCGTGTAATTTCGCCCGGACCGAATTGCCAATTCGGTCCAGTTTTTTTTTTTTTTTTTTTTTTTTTTTTTTTTTTTTTTTTTTAAGAGACAAATCTAACACTGAAATAAAATGTGATTATCTAAATAAAGTTACAACAAAGTTACAACGATCATTTTTCATTTTCAAAGTCCAAATCGTTCGATCCAAACCGTTCAACCATGATTATCTAAATAAAATGTGATGCAGATCAAATTTTACATTTTTTGAATTTTTTACTATTTATTAAGATGGGTACAAAATTCAATGGTCTGAATATGACTATTTTTTGTAAAATACTTAATAAATAGTAAACAAATTCAAAAAAAATATAAAATTTGATCTGTCAAGCACATTTTATTGTGGAGATCATGTTGAACGTTTTGGATCGACGATTTGGACTTGAAATAAAAAAAAATGGTTGTTGTAACTTGATCCCTCCTCTTTTAGTATGAATATGCTAATATATGTCAAATTTTGCTCATCTCTAATCTTAAAAAAAAAAAAAAAACCTGGACCGAATTGCCAATTCGGTCCAGGCTAAAAAAAGCCTCTGGACCGAATTGCATCGTCTGGCCGGCTGTTTTTGATTTCTGTGACGTTTTTTTTACAACCGGTGAAAACCGCCAGACCGAATTGCCATTTCGGTCCGGAGAAAAAAATTCGTTGGGACGAATTGCATCTCGGTTCTGATGGTTTTTGTAAATCTTGCAGTCATCATGGTTGGTTTCGTAGATTTAATTATTTATTTACGGTTTTTAAAAAAATCCCATGAGTTGACAGGGGGTTGGTACTAAGTACTAACTAAATAACTAGGTTACAAAAGCATGCATAATAGTACAGCTAGTGTAGCTGATTGTTTATTAGTTGATTGAAGCTATGGTGCTATCCAGTAATTGGTTTACGCAGGTCAATCTTTGACATCGAGACAGATGCATCCGGAGCAAGAGACAAAGAAAAAGGTTATAATTTACTATTCATTTTGACATTGAAACAGATGCATCCGGAGCAAGAGACAACAAAAGCCATAGGCATTTGTCTTTTGTCAACTATTCAGGACACATCATAAAGCTAATCCATAGCACCTCGAATTCAGAAAAATCTGTTTGTAATTTAAATAGGATGAGTTTAAAAAGATATCTGATTCAAAGCCGAAATTTTTATTTATAACATTTTAAGAAAATAAATTAATAAAATAACCATCGTTTCTGGTAATTCTAAATCTAACACGGCCGCAGAATGCCGGAGCGGACCCATATGGGGGGGCCGCAGAATGCCGGAGCGGTCCCATGGGCCGCAGAATGCCGGAGCGGTCCTTTATTTTTTATTTTAGAAATACGAAATTGTAATTTGTTAAGGTTATTTAATTTGTTAAGTTATTTAGTTTCGAATGTGGTTTAAATTGATTTTTGGTCGTATCGTATTTTAGATATGTCGTTCGTTTGAAATATTTTAGATATTTAGATATGTGGTTTCTTTGAAATTCTTTTGTGTACTCTGAGATAATGAAATCAACAACAAAATCAAACAAACAAGAAACTAATCAACGAAATAAATAAGTATCTGACAAAACATCTACCAATACTACAAATAAGAATCTACCAAAACATCTAACAGTACAATAAATGAAAATCTACGGCTCTGGACTAACACCGTCCTCGCCTTCTTCTTCCTAAACCCCCGACCCCGCCTGCATAGTGGCGTCTCGTCAGTATCTGCGGAGGATGCTGAGTCGGCTGCCTGGACATCCGTAGACTGAACCGGCTCCTGGCGAACCTCCTCAATCTCGGATGTCTGCTGGACACCAGGACCAAAACTGTGGTCTGTCCAGACTCAGCCTGCGTGAATAAAACGCCTGTCTGGCAATGGGGTCATCATGGAGCGAAGGGTACGATGCCTGCTGTGAGGACTGGCCAGGGAACGGCGGGATGGGCTCTGTCTGAACATACCCTGGCTGATAGGCAGGAGGTGCTGTCTGAGTGGGACTGTAACCCGGGGAATACAGTCCATCTCCCTCTGTGCCATACTCAGTCTCCAATATCGAAGCCCAGGTCCTCCTCGTCTCCACCCTGTAGTAACTTACAAATTAGATAATGTATTGAATAAGAAAAAAATCACAGTTACGTATTTTAATTTAAATTATACCTCGGCAGGCATCCTAGACTGGGATCCCATGGCCTCATGTGCTGCTCGGCGCATCAACTCGGCACCTCGGTCGAACGCCTGACCGACCGTCTCAGCATCATGGACGGGTGCAAACACGTCCTTATCACCAGTGTAGGGGACATAGACATCGGGCTCGTCAGATATGTCGTCGACCGCATCAACACCGCCCAAGCCAGCGCACCTCAGTAGTGAGTCGAGGCGCGCCCTGTACCCACACTGGCACACCGCGGATACGTTGTGCTTGAGGATGACCTTCCCGAGCCTCTTCCATCCCCTGGTGACGGCCATCGTAGCCCCTATGACGCAACTCTTAACAAGATATAATGCCTAAAAATTGAAAAAAATATGAAGAAGTTGTACAATTGTAAATATTAATAGTTTTGAATTTGAAACTTCAAATTAAAAATACCGTGGCTGCGAGAGGTGCGCCGGTGGGGATAATACCGTGGATCCGTCCTCTACGATCCCTCGGCTTTGGTACCCGCTCGTGCGGGTTGTCGGCGATGTATCCCTCAATGAATATGGTGTACGCGCCGTGATCCTGATACCAATCTCTGTAAGGTCTGTACGAATTACAACAAATGTTAGATATTGCAATCAAAAAGCCATAGTTGAAGTTTTGAATTAATAAAATTTCTTACACTGGCGCGACATCCATCTGACGGTCGGGCTCGGCCAATGGGGGATCTGCCTGTCCTGCCTCGAACATGTAATCGGCACGGGTAATCCCCTAGTCCTTGCCTGCAGTGGTCTCCCTGGGATGGTGCAGAGCTCGCCAGACATCCTCGCTGATCGGTGCCGGGGGCGGAGCAAGCTGGCGCATCCCGAACTGTCTCATGACCCGTCCGGGGTAATGGTGCTCGATGATCTATATATTAATACGTTAGACTGTTTTTATTAAATTAAGTTGATTGTGTAAATAACTAGCATAAAGAAATTACGGTACCTGAAAACATATGAGCGGCACCTCTGCACGCCAGAAACGCTCCTGCTGACGACATCGCTCCGGCAATATCTCAAGATATGACCGATGTGCGCCATCCACCTCGACCTGGAAGTATAGATTTAATATCGTATATCAAGTCGAACTGGAAAAGATTTAAATAAAAATAAAAATAAAAGTAAACTTACATAATCTCTGTAGGGCTCCCAAGTGACAAACTCGGCATCATCTCTGAGATGCTCGATCTCCTGTCTCCAGAATGTGATGCCGAGAGACGCGCCATGCCCTGCACCCACCCAAATCTTGGGATAGCAGTACTTGGCGGCAAATGCAGGGCAGTTGTCCGGCTCGGGCTTGCCCCACTGCGGCACATCTGTCTTGCTGGCCAGGACTGGACGGCCAACAATCAGATGTGCGTAGGACCAATGCTGTAGTAACATGCACGTCCTATGAAGGTCTTGTTCTTCTTCAGGCAGGCTGTGTTAAGACCCCTTTACAAGAAACAAAGTCATTGTTACTACACTACGATGTATACTATTTGAAATATTTATAAGAAGGTGTTTCTTACCTATATAGGCATGCCAGCGTGGCACCTCCCCAGTTGAACCTGCCCGCAGTGGACAGGTCGCGTAGAAGCTCGAGGTAACACAGCCGCACCTGATCTCCATGCGAATCCGGAAACAACCGACAGGTGATTCATCTCCAAATATAGGCGCGCAGATATAGGTCAATAACCACCTGTTATAGATTAAATTAGAACATTACTTACAAGAAAATAAATATAATACTATTTAAATTAAATCTTGTACAAGCAAATACCTGATCTGGTCGGATCCGGAAAGACCTGGAATCTCGCCCGCAGCTTTGCCAAGCTGATGCAGCTGGGCGAGACCACAGTCTTCTCACCTCTCTTCTTCTCTTTCTGGAGATCCTCGTGCGGGATACCCAATAGCTCCAAGCACAATGCACAGAAAATCTCCGTACTCGACGCCCGTGACCGGCTCCCCAATAATAGTCATACCCCACAGGCAACTGACGTCCTGTAGGGTGACTGTCATCTCAGCATGGGGGAGATGAAAGCTGTGCGTCTCGGGACGCCATCGCTCAACGAGGCCAGAAGATAAACCCTCGTCAGCATCTCCTCCTCCGGCCATCTGGGATATCTGGTACAATCCCATCGAGCGTAAAATCCCCCCGTACGCCGGCTGGTACCGTAGATGCGTGCGGTTGTGACGAACCGTAACCGCATCCAAACCCTGCATTTAATTAAATAATCAGATCAAGTTCATTCATCAAAAATTCGGATGACAAATTACTTACCCCAGTGGCAGCCTCTAAAATCCGATGCTCCGCATTCGGATACCACAAGAAGTCGCTGACCCTGTCGGTGCGACTCCGGATACCCGGAACATCCGCCAATGCTGTCTCGATGTACTGAGACATCTCGTATGGCGTGGCTGTAGGAGCATGCTGTGTACCCCTACTGGAGGATGGTCTATCTCTACTGGTACTCATGCTGTATTGGATAATTTTTGGTCAAATATGAGAGTTTGGTAAAAGTCCGGTTTAAATTTGGGTACAATTCTAATTAAATTTGGGTACAATCGAATTAAATTTGGGTACAATTCTAATTAAATTTGGGTACAATTCTAATTAAATTTGGGTACAATCTAATTAAATTTGGGTACAATTCTAATTAAATTTGGGTACAATAATTAAATTTGGGTACAATCTAATTAAATTTGGGTACAATTCTAATTAAATTTGGGTACAATCTAATTAAATTTGGGTACAATTCTAATTAAATTTGGGTACAATTCTAATTAAATTTGGGTACAATTCTAATTAAATTTGGGTACAATTCTAATTAAATTTGGGTACAATCGAATTAAATTTGGGTACAATTCTAATTCTAAATCCTAAATTAATATCTAAACCCTAAACCCTAAATCCTAATCCTAAACCCTAAACCTACACCTAATTACTACTCTACACTAAAAATTAAAACTAGAGAAGAAGAAGAAAACTTATCCGAGGTCGAAGTGATTGAAACTTGAAATGAGATGTTATGAAATCGGAACCCAGCGGCCCCTTATATAGGTTGGGGACCGCTCCGGCATTCTGCGGACCCATATGAGGGTCCGCTCCGGCATTCTGCGGCCCCCCCCATATGGGTCCGCTCCGGCATTCTGCGGCCGTGTTAGATTTAGAATTGACCAAAAACGATGGTTATTTTATTAATTTATTTTAAAAATGGTATAAATAAAAATTCGGGATTCAAAGTTCCAGCGCCTCAATATAATTATACACATTTAGTTAATAACTCTAAAAAATATCCAAAATCTTAACACTGAATTATTTAAAAAAAACAATATCTTTGATGTCCATATGTAATTTGTTTTAAACAAATTTTTGTTTAACGATCACAAAATAGAGGATGGTTCACAGGTCTTTATTTTTTATGCCTCCCCCATGCCTTCATTTTTAAAAACTTTAATAACTTAAAGTTTAAAACTTAAAAGTAAAAATAAAACCGTTAAAAACTTTAATAACTTAAAGTTTAAAACTTAAAAGTAAAAATAAAACCGTTGAATATGATCTATAACATTTTATCTATGTGCTCAAAAAAAATATCACATTCGATTTTGTTTTTATGTGAATCAATAAATTGAAAAATCAACGTCTAAAAATTATCTACTTTAGTACATTTTTTTACAAGCTCTTGATGACAATCAAAATAAAATTGAAATATTATAATTTTTTACACGTGCATAGATAAAATGATTTAGATCATATTCAACTGTTTTATTTTGACTTTTAATTTTTAAATTTTGAGTTATTAAAGTTTTTTAAAATAGAGGTCTGGTGGAGGCATGAAAAATGAAGGCATTTGAACCCTCCTCCTCAAAATAATACAATATTGTTCTCGTAATACCTTCCAGGTGCTTATTAATTCACAATCGATTGGAATGCACTTTAAGAATTTTAAAGAATTAAAGCACGGATATTGGATAATAGCTTCTTTCCGATTTCGAATAATGGGTTGTGTAACATACTCTCTATATATTTTGAGTAAAGATTAATAGTCAAGTTATCTAACTATTATTATCCACAAATAATTGTTTTTTTCGGATTTCGAACCTGCTTTTTCACACGGAGTGTATTGTTTTATTTTAATCACTAGATCAACTACTGATTCTTATATATATATATATATATATATATATATATCTATATATATATATATATGAGCTATGGTGAGACGTGGAGTAAAACAAGTTTGTACTCCACGCCATATTTTTATTTTGAAAATTCAAACAACTGATCCGAACCGTTCAACATGTTCTCTATATGAAATGTGCTTGGAATCCAAATTTACATTTTTTGGAATTTTTTTACTATTTATTAAGCACATTGAAAATCGCTGATCTGGTACAGAAAATTTACGTTTTTACCACCGAATCAGCGATTTTCAAAGTGGCTTAATAAATAGTAAAAAATTCCAAAAAATGTATTTGGTTCCAAGCACATTTCATATAGAGAACATGTTGAACGGTTCGGATCGGTTGTTTGAATTTTCAAAATAAAAATATGGCGTGGAGTACAAACTTGTTTTACTCCACGTCTCACCAATAGCTCAATATATATATATATATATATATATATATAATATATAATTATAAGAATCAGTAGTGATCTAGTGATTAAAATAAAAACAATACACTCCGTGTGAAAAATTGCAGGTTCGAAATCCGAAAAAAACATTATTTGTGGATAATAATAGTTAGATAACTTGACTATTAATCTTTCACTCAAAATATATAGAGAGTATGTTACACAACCCCATTATTCGAAATCGGAAAGAAGCTATTATCCAATATCCGTGCTTTAATTCTTTAAAATCTTAAAGTGCATTCCAATCGATTGTGAATTAATAAGCACCTGGAAGGTATTACGAGAACAATATTGTATTATTTGAGGAGGAGGGTTCAAATGCCTTCATTTTTTCATGCCTCCACCAGGACTCTATTTTAAAAAACTTTAATTAACTCAAATTTAAAATTAAAAGTCAAATAAAACAGTGAATATGATCTAAATCATTTTATCTATGCACGTGTAAAAAATTATGATATTTCAATTTTATTTTGATTGTCATCAAGATGCTTGTAAAAAATGTACTAAAGTAGATAATTTTTAGACGTTGATTTTTCAATTTATTGATTCACATAAAAACAAAATCGAATGTGATATTTTTTTTTTTGAGCACATAGATAAATGTTATAGATCATATTCAACGGTTTTATTTTACTTTTAAGTTTTAAACTTTAAGTTATTAAGTTTTTTAACGGTTTTATTTTTACTTTTAAGTTTTAAACTTTAAGTTATTAAAGTTTTTAAAATGAAGGCATGGGGGAGGCATAAAAAATAAAGACCTGTGAACCATCCTCTATTTTGTGATCGTTAAACAAAAAATTTGTTTTAAAACAAATACATATGGACATCAAAGATATTGTTTTTTTTAAATAATTCAGTGTTAAGATTATGGATATTTTTTAGAGTTATTAAACTAAATGTCTATAATTATATTGAGGCGCTGGAACTTTGAATCCCGAAATTTTTATTTATACCATTTTTAAAAAATAAATTAATAAAATAACCATCGTTTTTGGTCAATTCTAAATCTAACACGGCCGCAGAATGCCGGAGCGGACCCATATGGGGGGGGCCGCAGAATGCCGGAGCGGACCCTCATATGGGTCCGCAGAATGCCGGAGCGGTCCCCAGCCTATATAAGGGGCCGCTGGGTTCCGATTTCATAACATCTCATTTCAAGTTTCAATCCCTTCGACCTCGGGTATGTTTTCTTCTTCTTCTCTAGTTTTAATTTTTAGTGTAGAGTAGTAATTAGGTGTAGGTTTAGGGTTTAGGATTAGAATTTAGGGTTTAGGGTTTAGGATTAGCATTTAGAATTAGATATTAATTTAGGATTTAGAATTAGAATTGTACCCAAATTTAATTAGATTGTACCCAAATTTAATTAGAATTGTACCCAAATTTAATTAGAATTGTACCCAAATTTAATTAGAATTGTACCCAAATTTAATTAGAATTGTACCCAAATTTAATTAGATTGTACCCAAATTTAATTAGAATTGTACCCAAATTTAATTAGAGTGTACCCAATTTAATTCGATTGTACCCAAATTTAATTAGAATTGTACCCAAAGTTAAATAGAATTGTACCCAAATTTAATTAGAATTGTACCCAAATTTAATTAGAATTGTACCCAAATTTAATTCGATTGTACCCAAATTTAATTAGAATTGTACCCAAATTTAAACCGGACTTTTACCAAACTCTCATATTTGACCAAAAATTATCCAATACAGCATGAGTACCAGTAGAGATAGACCATCCTCCTGTAGGGGTACACAGCATGCTCCTACAGCCACGCCATACGAGATGTCTCAGTACATCGAGACAGCATTGGCGGATGTTCCGGGTATCCGGAGTCGCACCGACAGGGTCAGCGACTTCTTGTGGTATCCGAATGCGGAGCATCGGATTTTAGAGGCTGCCACTGGGGTAAGTAAATTTGTCATCCCGAATTTTTGATGAATGAACTTGATCTGATTATTAATTAAATGCAGGGTTTGGATGCGGTTACGGTTCGTCACAACCGCACTCATCTACGGTACCAGCCGGCGCACGGGGGGATTTTACCCTCGATGGGATTGTACCAGATATCCCAGATGGCCGAGGAGAATGCTGACGAGGGTTTATCTTCTGGCCTCGTTGAGCGATGGCGTTCCGAGACGCACAGCTTTCATCTCCCCCATGCTGAGATGACAGTCACCCTACAGGACATCAGTTGCCTGTGGGGTATGACTATTATTGGGGAGCCGGTCATGGGCGTCGAGTAAGGAGATTTTCGTGCATTATGCTTGGAGCTATTGGGTATCCCGCACGAGGATCTCCAGAAAGAGAAGAAGAGAGGTGAGAAGACTGTGGTCTCGCCCAGCTGCGGGCGAGATTCCAGGTCTTTCTGGATCGACCAGATCAGGTATTTGCTTGTACAAGATTTAATTTAAATAGTATTATATTTATTTTCTTGTAAGTAATGTTCTAATTTAAATCTATAACAGGTGGTTATTGACCGATATCTACGCGCCTATATTTTGGAGATGATCACCTGTCGGTTGTTTCCGGATTCGCATGGAGATCAGGTGCGGCTGTGTTACCTCGAGCTTCTGCGCGACCTGTCCACTGCGGGCAGGTTCAACTGGGGAGGTGCCACGCTGGCATGCCTATATAGGTAAGAAACACCTTCTTATAAATATTTTCAAATAGTATACATCGTAGTGTAGTAACAATGACTTTGTTTTCTTGTAAAGGGGTCTTAACACAGCCTGCCTGAAGAAGAACAAGACCTTCATAGGACCGTGCATGTTACTACAGCATTGGTCCTACGCCTATCTGATTGTTGGCCGTCCAGTCCTAGCCAGCAAGACAGATGTGCCGCAGTGGGGCAAGCCCGAGCCGGACAACTGCTCTGCATTTGCTGCCAAGTACTGCTATCCCAAGATTTGGGTGGGTGCAGGGCATGGCGCGTCTCTCGGCATCACATTCTGGAGACAGGAGATCGAGCATCTCAGAGATGATGCCGAGTTTGTCACTTTGGAGCCCTACAGAGATTATGTAAGTTTACTTTTATTTTTATTTTTATTTAAATTTTTTCCAGTTATATACGATATTAAATCTATACTTCAGGTCGAGGTGGATGGCGCACATCGGTCATATCTTGAGATATTGCCGGAGCGATGTCGTCAGCAGGAGCGTTTCTGGCGTGCAGAGGTGCCGCTCATATGTTTTCAGGTACCGTAATTTCTTTATGCTAGTTATTTAGACAATCAACTTAATTTAATAAAAACAGTCTAACGTATTAATATATATAGATCATCGAGCACCATTACCCCGGACGGGTAATGAGACAGTTTGGGATGCGCCAGCTTGCTCCGCCTCCGGCACCGATCAGCGAGGATGTCTGGCGAGCTCTGCACCATCCCAGGGAGACCACTGCAGGCAAGGACTGGGGGATTATCCCGTGCCGATTACGTGTTCGAGGCAGGACAGGCAGATCCCCCATTGGCCGAGCCCGACCGTCAGATGGATGTCGCGCCAGTGTAAGAAATTTTATTAATTCAAAACTTCAACTATGGCTTTTTGATTGCAATATCTAACATTTGTTGTAATTCGTACAGACCTTACAGAGATTGGTATCAGGATCACGGCGCGTACACCATATTCATTGAGGGATACATCGCCGACAACCCGCACGAGCGGGTACCGAAGCTGAGGGATCGTAGAGGACGGATCCACAGTATTATCCCCGCCGGCGCACCTCTCGCAGTCACGGTATTTTTAATTTGAAGTTTCAAATTTAAAACTATTAATATTTACAATTGTACAACTTCTTCATAATTTTTTCAATTTTCAGGCATTATATCTTGTCAAGAGTTGCGTCATAGGGGCTACGATGGCCGTCACCAGGGGATGGAAGAGGCTCGGGAAGGTCATCCTCAAGCACAACGTACCCGCGGTGTGCCAGTGTGGGTACAGGGCGCGCCTCGACTCACTACTGAGGTGCGCTGGCTTGGGCGGTGTTGATGCGGTCGACGACATATCTGACGAGCCCGATATCTATGTCCCCTACACTGGTGATGAGGACGTGTTTGCACCCGTCCATGATACTGAGACGGTCGGTCAGGCGTTCGACCGAGGTGCCAAGTTGATGCGCCGAGCAGCACATGAGGCCATGGGATCCCAGTCTAGGATGCCTGCCGAGGTATAATTTAAATTAAAATACGTAACTGTGATTTTTTTCTTATTCAATACATTATCTAATTTGTAAGTTACTACAGGGTGGAGACGAGGAGGACCTGGGCTTCGATATTGGGACTGAGTATGGCACAGAGGGAGATGGACTGTATTCCCCGGGTTACAGTCCCACTCAGACAGCACCTCCTGCCTATCAGCCAGGGTATGTTCAGACAGAGCCCATCCCGCCGTTCCCTGGCCAGTCCTCACAGCAGGCATCGTACCCTTCGCTCCATGATGACCCCATTGCCAGACAGGCGTTTTTATTCACGCAGGCTGAGTCTGGACAGACCACAGTTTTTGGTCCTGATGTCCAGCAGACATCCGAGATTGAGGAGGTTCGCCAGGAGCCGGTTCAGTATACGGATGTCCAGGCAGCCGACTCAGCATCCTCCGCAGATACTGACGAGACGCCACTATGCAGGCGGGGTCGGGGGGTTTAGGAAGAAGAAGGCGAGGACGGTGTTTAGTCCAGAGCCGTAGATTTTCATTTATTGTACTGTTAGATGTTTTGGTAGATTCTTATTTGTAGTATTGGTAGATATTTTGTCAGATACTTATTTATTTCGTTGATTAGTTTCTTGTTTGTTTGATTTTGTTGTTGATTTCATTATCTCAGAGTACACAAAAGAATTTCAAAGAAACCACATATCTAAAATATTTCAAACGAACGACATATCTAAAATACGATACGACTAAAAATCAATTTAAACCACATTCGAAACTAAATAACCTTAACAAATTAAATAACCTTAACAAATTACAATTTCGTATTTCTAAAATAAAAAATAAAGGGACCGCTCCGGCATTCTGCGGCCCATGGGACCGCTCCGGCATTCTGCGGACCCCCCCCCCATATGGGTCTGCTCCGGCATTCTGCGACCGTGTTAGATTTAGAATTAACCAGAAACGATGGTTATTTTATTAATTTATTTTCTTAAAATGTTATAAATAAAAATTTCGGCTTTGAATCAGATATCTTTTTAAACTCATCCTATTTAAATTACAAACAGATTTTTCTGAATTCGAGGTGCTATGGATAATAGCTTTATGATGTGTCCTGAATAGTTGACAAAAGACAAATGCCTATGGCTTTTGTTGTCTCTTGCTCCGGATGCATCTGTTTCAATGTCAAAATGAATAGTAAATTATTACCTTTTCTTTGTCTCTTGCTCCGGATGCATCTGTCTCGATGTCAAAGATTGACCTGCGTAAACCAATTACTGGATAGCACCATAGCTTCAATCAACTAATAAACAATCAGCTACACTAGCTGTACTATTATGCATGCTTTTGTAACCTAGTTATTTAGTTAGTACTTAGTACCAACCCCCTGTCAACTCATGGGATTTTTTTTAAAAACCGTACATAAAATAATTAAATCTACGAAACCAACATGATGACTGCAAGATTTACAAAAATCATCAGAACCGAGATGCCAATTCGGTCCCAACGAATTTTTTTTCTCCGGACCGAAATGGCAATTCGGTCTGGCGGTTTTTCACCGGTTGTAAAAAAAACGTCACAGAAAATCAAAAAACAGGCCAGACCGAACTGCCAATTCGGTCCAGAGGCTTTTTTTAGCCTGGACCGAATTGGCAATTCGGTCCAGTTTGTTTTTTTTTTTTTTTTTTTAAAGATTAGAGATGAGCAAAATTTGACATATATTAGCATATTCATACTAAAAGAGGAGGGATCAAGTTACAACAACCATTTTTTTTATTTTCAAAGTCCAAATCGTCGATCCAAACCGTTCAACATGATCTCCACAATAAAATGTGCTTGCAGATCAAATTTTATATTTTTTTGAATTTGTTTACTATTTATTAAGTATTTTACAAAAAATAGTCATATTCAGACCATTGAATTTTGTACCCATCTTAATAAATAGTAAAAAATTCAAAAAATGTAAAATTTGATCTGCAATCACATTTTATTTAGATAATCATGTTGAACGGTTTGGATCGACGATTTGGACTTTGAAAATGAAAAAATGATCGTTGTAACTTTGTTGTAACTTTATTTAGATAATCACATTTTATTTCAGTGTTAGATTTGTCTCTTAAAAAAAAAAAAAAAAAAAAAAAAAAAAAAAAAAAAAAAAAAACTGGACCGAATTGGCAATTCGGTCCGGGCGAAATTACACGCAAGGCCACACAGGAAGTTGCTGGGAACTGTGAAAAACAGCCAGACCGAATTGCCAATTCGGTCCGGAGAAAAAAAATTCGTTGGGACCGAATTGGCATCTCGGTTCTGATGGTTTTTGTAAATCTTGCAGTCATCATGTTGGTTTCGTAGATTTAATTATTTTATTTACGGTTTTTAAAAAAAATCCCAACTCATGTCACCAAAAAAAAGTCGGATCAATATCCTCGACGGTACCGTAAAAGATTCCCTTTTACAATTAGCTATTTACGGTTTGAGATTAACTCTCAGCCGGTTTGGGATTCAGGCTGACTGAGGGGGCAGTATTATTGGGCTTTAAGATTCGTGCCAAGTTAAACAGAACGGTCCAGATCAAGCAATTGTAAAAGATTCCCTTTTACGGTACCTGGGAGGATATGGATTCAAAAAAGTCATGATAAGTTTGTTAAACGTTTTTTTAAAGAAGAATAATTACAAAAGATGAGGATGATTAGGGGCTGCAAACGAATCAAACTTAATTCAGTTCGAGTTCTGAGTTCGAACTAATTTCGAATCGAACTGGTTCGAAATTTAAGTAGAATTTCGAACTGAAAAGAAGAGTTCGAGTTTGATTCGGTGCAATTCGAACCAGTTTCGAACCGAACTAGTTCGAAATTGAAGCAGGGTTTAGAACTAAAAAAAGAGTTTCGAACCGAGTCAGACTCGTTCGAGTTCGATTCAAACCAATTTCAAACCGAACTGAATTTGATTCGTTTCAGAACCGAGCTGATTTGATTTGTTTCGAACCGAATTTTTTTTCAAATCGAACTCAATCGAATTACAAGGTACGAGCTTTTTGTGCATCCTAGGATGATCAGATGATGTATATGAAATTTAATGGCCTTAGAAGAACCGTGATATTATTACAGTTCTTTTATATAATTTTCAGTTTTTCGGTGACATTGTTGTAGAAATAAAACAAAATAAGAAAACCCTGGCAATGCGATGGAACCTTCCAGTATTTAAAAAAAAAAAAGTAATTATACCTCTTATATAAAAAGAATTTCAATTACTAGAAAAAAAAACAGATAATACCCCTACACAGATAGGGGTGAAAACAGAGTGAATACGAAGCGGATAGTGGTAAAAATTATATCTATATTTCTTTTAATTTTTCGGATACGGATACGGATCGCGTATCAGCCTGATACAGATACAGATATGAATCGGATCATATATTTATTAAAATAATATTAAAAAAAATACTAAAGTTTATAATATTTATTTAATTTTAATGATAAATAACAATATTTTTTTATAATATATATTAAAATATGATATATATCTATTATTTTGATACAGATAATTGAAACGTAAAACCATATCAGTATCCATATCCACACAGATATTCGAATATCGGATATCTACATCTAATTTTTCAAATATGAATCGAATATTATCCATACCATTTTCGGATCCGACTCTATTACTTTTTTCTAAGAAAAGTAGGGTCCTTTTCCGATCCCAACCATTCAAAATTTTTTATTCACGTGTCTCGATAAAGAAACTTTTCATGCACAAATTTCAACAATTTTGAATGATTATAATTAAAAAAATAAAATTCAATTTTTCTCTTAGAAAAACAGTAAGAGTCCATTCAATCGTTTTCACCCCTATATGCAGTACAAACTTTAGCGAATACTCTTTTTTGGAACCTTAGCAGCCGGCTCGGCTGCCAAGTGTTACTTTAGTCAATACTCGATAGCCAAAGATTGAACTTTTTGTTCTCTTCACTGGACCTCTCTGTCATGTGCAGTACACCTACATGTTGGCTTTAATTAAAAAGAGGGTTATTTATTCCGAAATTTTTATTCTTATCCTAAAAAAAAAATATTTCAACTGTTCTCGATTTTTCAGAATTTCGAAAATATCCATACCACTAGCATTGCCAGAAATATTAGCTTTTTAAACTTGTAAAAAAAAATTAAAAATATAGTTAGAGCATGCATGGTCAATTTTTTTTAAGTACATTTTGTTGAGAAAAATAGAATGACCCAAATCTTTCTTTGTTTTCGAGTAAATGTTAGAGGTCAAGTCACCCAACTATTTAATACTATTTAATTAATACCTCTGTTAAAGGATTTCTCTCATCCGGATTTCGAACCCATGACCTTTCACATAGAAACCATATGTCTTTACCACTAAATCAACAGCTAGTTCTTGAATGACCCGAATCTTTTTGCATCAACACTAAAACTAAATATTTGCTCTTTTTTTTTTCTCCTTTAAACTCAACCTCGATTTATACGGTCTGATTTGAAATAGATGGTCTGTTGCTATAAAACCATTCTATAAGTCTCATACTATTAATGAAGAGGGAATTTAATCACAAAATCTCAAGTTGATCTGATACAGATTTTTGTGAACATAACATTGCTTACCAAAATATTTATGAGTTTAATTTAAAACATAATTAGACCAATTTCAACTGAAATTTTCAAATTATTGATCTTGAAAATTTAATTTTAAATATAAAAACAAATTAAATATTTGGAATGTAAATGCTTAGCTAGTAAAAATATATTGAGATCAATAATTAAACTCGTCGTTCATTGTAATCAACTCTGCAATTACTAAAATTATGCTTACGAATTGATGAAGTTGTTAAACTCAAAGCCTCAAATTAAATTTATTTTATTGTTCCTTTTCAGATAAAATAAAATTATTTCAATGTTTATCGTTGCGGGTCAAAACCCACAATATTTGCTATTTTTTTTTTCAATGGTAATAAAGACAGTTAGGAAGTTAGTTAGTGGTAATAATATTGTTAGTGAAGTTGTTAAGATGATGTTAGAAGTATTGTTAGAGTTGTTAAGAGGTTATTAGTGGCATAATTGTAATTAGGCAAGACTCTATATATAGAGCATAGTTGTAATCAAAGATCAATCAAGGAAATACAATTTCATTCCATTTCTACTTCTCTATGTTTTGTAATAGGAGGGTATATTTGCTATTTTTTTTAGGGGATTAATAAAAAAATTGGCTTACACAGTCACCACAAAAAAAAAATCTTAGAGATGCACGCAAGCTGTTCGATGAAATATAGCTATTTCTAATGTTCTTAGCTTATATGATGTTGTTTCTATAAGTTCATATTGAATATAGCTATTTCTATAATGTTCGATGAAATTATATGCTATTCTTTTCTCCACTTCTTAGGTAGAGTAATCTGACCAGCTGACTTTATCAGTGGGGGCATGGTATATTTTGAAATTTGAGGAAAACGTTGGTACGAGTGGATTTATTTTTAATTTTTAATGTAATTGATAGAAAATTCAGCAGATGTACTATGGACTTGCTTTGCTATCTTTATTTTGCTTGGGACCTCAATTTCCGTTGCATTGTTGAGTTCCTATTCTACTGTGAATCAGGTGAACAGCTTTGGTCTCGTGTGAATTGGTAGGCTCTACTCAAAACTTTGAGACAAGGTTTGGCTGGCACACAATTCACCTACAACTCCAACAAATGATAACACCTGCAGGATGGGTCTTTTTTCAAATTCTAATTAATATTTTTTTCTTCCTTGGTTTGCATAAGAACAAGTACTTTAAATGGGTTTTTTAACTGGGCTTTCATTATGGGCTTGTTCGGCTGCACTCCATTTTTACTGTTTACGTGGGAAAAGAAAAAATTTACTCAGACTGAATTTTTTTTTTTTCATGTGAACAGTAAAAAACAGTTCAAAATTTTTCTGTTCCTGTGCCCATTCCCCTGCCCATGTGTCCGCCGAACAAGCTCTACAGAAGCAGCGTGGGCAGAACAATGGTTCTGGCCTAGCTTCTGAGGTAGCTTCTGAGTGTGTGTTTTTCAAAAAAATTAAGAAAAATGGAAACTCTATATTAATCACCGTAATGATCAATTTGTTAATTTAATTTTTACTTATTATTTTCAATAATTGAATAGCAAGTTTATCAGCAAAAGGCTCTCGTTATATAATGATAAGTAATAATTATTGTTATGTTATTGTTTAAATATATTTTATTTAACAATTATTCAGAATAATTATGTATGGATATCATGTTTTCTAGAAAGAAAATTAGAATTTTTTACAACTATTTTCACAGAACAACTAAACATTGATTTGGTGGGATATCCACAGCACATTCCCATAACTATTTCGTGCATATTCATACATATTCATAAGTACAAGTTCCTACAAATTAATTTGGTGGGATGTTGTACCTATACATCCCATCCGTGCTACTTTTTTCAAGTCAATAGCGTCATTAAGGGCCCGTTCGGCTTGCCACTGTACCCGTGGAAAAAAACATTCACTCAGAGTGAATGTTTTTTTCTCCACGCGCACAGTGTTTTCAAAATTCTTTATTCCCCAGTCCATTTCCATTTCCTTCAATCTGCCGAACAGGCCCTAATTTTAGACTGAAGGATTCTCACTTTTGTAATTTAATTTATTACTCAGATGATCAGAGAAAGGATGGGGTGTATGTACATCACCAAAGGTTACAACAAACATGTGTAAAATATTTTATTTCAGAATAATGTACTTGACATATAACTAATTTCAGAATAAACAGTGCAAACAAATCTCTCTCTGCAGTCATTAGATACTTCACCATCTCAACTTAGCTGGAAAATACTGCACAAACAGTAGGTTGAAGCCTTAATTAGTACATATTTATAAAAAAAAAAAAAAAAATCAAAGATATCTTCTTCTATAAAGAGGTGATCACATTATCAATATGAAACTCATACCTTGTTAATAAGGGACATGTAGTATGGTTTGACCTCTTCCACATTAACCCTGACTTTGCTCTTGCTGTATAAGTCATACTTGCTGCTCACATACAGACATGTATTATAGTTATATATCACAAAAATGAAATTTTGCAAGGCAAAATTTTTGTAAACTAAATTATGAAGTGAAAGAGAAACTAACTTGAAAACTTGAAGCCATTTAAGCATCTCCTTATCTTCGTCATTCATGAGGTACTTGTACGCACCCGACCTGTGCAGAGCATAGAAGGAATGGAACCTCACAATAAAAAAAGCCGCTGGTGGAAACGTTGCCTTGTTCCCTTTCATAACCTGTGTAAATATCACTTTCAGTTTCAATAATTTTACTACATGTTAGACTGCTATATTTGCTATAATTGAAGATTTTGAATTGAATACAGTAACAGATCAGTGCTGGCACAGGCCAATTTGAGTGAGGTGAGGCTATGATACTATCCACAGCACAGATTGGTCCGCACTACGGATCAATATTTTCCTTTCCATAGCCCAAAAAAAAGTACGGATCAATATAAACCATTCCACATGATCTCCATATGAAAATGTACCTGCAGAGTAAACTTTTTATTTTTCAGAAATTGTTTACTATTTTTTTTAGATAGGTGAAAATCACTACTTTTCGAATGGTCTAGAATTTTTAGATCAAGTGATTTTCTACCTATTTAAAAAATAGTAAAGAAATTATAAAAAATTTAAAATTTGATCTACAAGTACATTTTTATATGGAGATCGTGTTGAACGGTTCAGATTAGTTGTTTCGACTTTGAAAATGGAGATACTGATCCGTAGTACGGACCATAATGTGCTATGCATAGGACCATGGCCTCATTCAGCCAATTTTATACATAAATAAAAAAGAATTATTGTCATTAAGGAATCAAGTGGATACCAGATACATGTACTCGTCATGGCCCCACGAGATGGTGATCTTGTCAAGCCCGCAATTCTCAGTATAAACTCCCAGCCTAGTACTCAGTAACGGGTCAGTAGAATCAGGGTTTTGCTTGAAATACTGCACAATAGAAAACAACAATTTGCATATATAATCTGAAAAAATCATAATAATTCATTCAAATTTTGTCTTAGAACAACTGTGATCTGACACTTTGGGTGAACTTGACAGCTGAGCACTATACCTGATTAAAATCCATTTTTTTGTTATCTTACTAGATCTGTTACTCCCAATTTAGATTTTTCTATCAATTAATTTGATTTTTTAGGTAACTTTAGGAATGCTTTTGATGTTCGCCTTGTAAAACAAGAATTAAATACCTTATTTGCATTTTAGAAAGTGAAAGATGACATAAACATCCCTCATCTTATTATTTATATAAAAATGCCATTCACAAGTTCCATCATTCCTCTAATTTTATACATATATGTCAAATTGTCTCAATTAAGTAAAATTGGTAGTTAAAAGATAGGACCAAAAGGTTATGTGCAATACCTGATGGTGAACAATAGACTCATCAAATGCACAGCCCAAAGGAAATGTATCTCCTGTATATATGTTTGTCCCCATATATATAGTCGTCGTCAGATAAATATCATAATATAACTGTCAGCATAATAATTGGAGACCATAGAAATGAACTCACCAACAACACACCATTGCGGCTCGCCACCGAAAGACGGATGCAACAGCACCTTGCCAAGATCTGAAATGAAATATTATTAGTTGCAATATCAGTATAAATAGGTGCAAAAAAACAGATCAGTTTTATTTATGTTTTAAGCCAGGTTTACTAATTTCAATATAACCCTTTTAGAAAGAACTAAATTAAGAGCTACAAAATGATTAAGTATAATTAATTAATTAATTATTAATTCAATTACCATGGATAAGAGCAGTGAGATGTAGCCAATCCTCATTAGGATAATCGCGTCTAATTGCCTCGGCCGACTGTAGCAGGTGCTCAATTTGGGGCTCATTGAGATCCGGATCACTCTCATCGACAAATTCGTTTAATAACTCAATGCATTCCCAAATGCTCATCTCTGTCTTCTCCAGCTTCCCATACTCTTCCTTCTTCCTCTTAGCCTAAATTTGTCGATTTACGAAATTCATTCAATTACCGAATTCGCTAATTTTTCGAGTGTGGTGTCCATAAGAAATTGAGGTTGATGAATATTCATTTGTGAAAAAAAAAACTTACGAAAGAATAAGTCTGGTTGATGTGATTCACTCGGTAAATTCTTCGACTCCTGCTCTTCTCTCGCTTTCCTTTCCTAGTCTCTAGAAAAGGTTTTTATTTAGATATCAGATAAGTTCTTTATTCCAATTTTGATGAATTAGACTTCTTTATCATTAAATAGAGATGACAATTGTTTTTTAACTAAAAACAGCAAAAGAAAAAAAAATAGCAGAGAAAAGTGTAAATTAATTAAAGAGAACATAAACCTGAAAGAAATGGCCAAAAGCATTGCTATCAGGCGCAATAAATTCACCAGCAAGGTCCATTTTGCCCTCGCTTTGCCTCTCCTTTACACTTCCCCCATTGCAAGATTCCTCCAAATTGGACTCTGTTTTTTTTTTTTTAATTAAACAATTTAGTCAGAGTTAATTTTGTGCTTTTTTTTTTAACTTATTTCCCCGAAATTAACAAATAAAAAAAAAATCTAATTTTGTTGAATTTCTCAAAGTCTTATTGAACTTTTTAAATTAAACAAACAAGAAAGACCTAATTTCCTCAATAACTAAAATTAAAACAACATATACTTGAACGATCACAGTCATGGCTGCTAAAGAATTGAAGTTCACAAGAGAGATTTGTGATTGAGATGAAAATGCAGAAGGGGGCGAAAACAGGCTATTATAGGACTGTTTCTACCGTACAGTTTTGAACGGATAGATCCAACCCCCAAAAATTATAAAATAACAATAGTGCCCCTGAGATCTCATTCCTCCCTAAGTTGAATTTCCACGTTGTCAGTGATATGTCTCCTGCGATCGCGTTTCAGTGGCATGCCCTTATTAGAGAGCTATACAAGGGTAATCATGCAACATAAGTAGAAAGAATTTGACGTTAGACTAGTTCTACATAGAACAAATGATTTGCTTTCCTTGCTCCCATAAAGCGGGATGTCTTTTCATAAAGTAAAGATTTGTTCTATTAGAACGTGCCTACCTTGGTGTTCTCAAACCGAGGCGAGTAAGTAGGGGGTAATTAAGGAAAAGGTTTTTAGGGCTTAAAAAGAGGAAACTTGTTAATATCCCCCCAATGTTTTCCTTAATCACAACATGGAACATACCACCGATTTGTTTTTAGAAGAAATTTTAATTTTCAGTTAGCATCCTTACCCCCAGTGCCAGCCGAAATTTCCATATTTAAGAATATCACAGCCTGTGTCAACCAATCGTGCGAGCAAACAAAGCAAGGTCTGAACTCGGATCGGATCGTGCCAAAATGAGCCGAGTTCGAGCCAGCTCGTTTATTTGTAAGCCGCACGACACACAGATTAAGGATTTTCAACAATTTGATGATTGTGCGTTCTTTATAGACTGCAAGCTTAAAAAAGAAAATCACTTTTTCTTATCATGAATTTCATCCTCTCATAATGAGCATAAAAAGATATAGTAAGATGTTTGCAGAACTTTATCTTCTTCTAGTGACAACTTCGAAAACAAGGTGAGCCAGCTCGAGCTGAGTGGATCAAACTTGAGCTCACTAATGACAATTTGAGTCAGAATCAAACGAGTTAATTATGAACTTTTTAGAGCTTATCTCAAGTGAGCCACAAGCTATGAATTACTTTACAAGTTTATCTATCAATTTCTCTTTGTGTGCAACTCTGCAAGTAATATTTTCCAACTTATCAAAAAATTATAGGCCAAATGATCTAGAAATTAGCAATTTGTGTTTTATATGTGTTTGTGTCATGTAATTTCACAGTTTTACTTAATTTTTTTATTATTGTAGATAATATTCAGTTCTTACAAATAATTATTATCTCAATAAAACCATAACTCTTTAATTAGTATATACCATTTATTTATATTGTCATATTATACTAATTATTTATTACTATGGATAGTGTTCAACACTTAAAAAAGATAAGTGGCTAAGTTAATTTACAAGTCTACAACTAATATCTATAATTTATGTTCGTATGAGATTATCTGCATATTTTAGATAAGTAGGGTTAAAATGCATTAGTGGTTTTGTGCTTCAATCATACTTCACATTCTTATTTTCATTTTCAAAGTCCAAACAGTCAATTCGAATCGTTCAACATGATATTTATATTAAAATGTGCTTGGAGGCCACATTATAATATTTTTGGAACTTATTTACTATTATTTTATAGGTACAAAGTCATTGTTTTTAGATAATTCTGAACCATCCAAATATGAATTTGTATCTATCTAAAGAAATAGTAAAAATATTTCAAAAATATAAAATTTGGTCTCCAAGCACATTTTAATATGAAGATCATGTTGAGCGGTTAACATCGATTGTTTGGACTTTGAAAATGAATATACGTATGTTGAGCGTAATTGGAGTACAAAATCAATTGTGCATTTTAACCCTTCTTCTTTTAGATAATATTCAATACTTACAAAAAAAACAATATATAGATTATGAAAAAAAAAATGCCTGCAAATCTAACATATTATTAAATCTGGAAAAGGTTGATGTTGAAGCGGATAGCAAACTGTTGTCAAGGGAAAAACAAAGAATTTTGGTAATTGATCCTTTTTTTTCTCATTGAATGAGAAATTATGGCTTTTTAACCAAATTGAGAAATAGATGGGTTTATCTGGAAAAATTGCAGGTGATTAATTAAGGGGTGGATAAGAAAGATAACACTTTTAAATGTTGGCTTATGGGGAAAAACAATGAAGGTGATACAAAAATGACAAAGATTGACGTGGCCGATTAGAAATATGAGAACAGAGCCAATATTTCGCGGTTGTCGGCGCTGACCCACGGTTTAGTTGCCTCCAGCTCATGCGCAGACCGGTCGGGTGAATTCATATCCTCTGCATTAACTCAAAAAGTAATCTTTTGAGTTAATGAATCTCAACCGTCTGATCTATTAAAAAATTTGTATGAAATAGATCCGCACTAATATTGAAAAGCCTCTATGTTATAGGCAGGTGACGGATTGACTCCGTTTAAAATCAGACGGTTGAGATTCATTAACTCAAAAGATTCTCTTTTGAGTTAATGCAGAGGATACGTGTTCCCGGTCGGGTCGGACGAATTAAAATATGCCAATAATGGACCCAATATTGAAATCCATATAAATGACACTTTTATATGGGATATTCATAGCTACGAGTTATTTATTATCTCTAGCTACCTCTAAAATGAGTTATGATAATATAGATCGATCCGTACTATAGATTTATATTTTTAATTTTAAAATTTTAAATAATTAATTCAAACTGTTAAATATAATCTTCATATGAAAATATAACTCGAGATAAATTTTTACATTTTTATATTTTATAGATTTTCTTTTACTATTTTTTTAGATAGGTTATTAAGTACTTGATCTAAATTTTAGATCATCCGAAAAATAGTGATTTTCAATCTATCTAAAAAATAGTAAAAAAAAAATTAAAGAATGTAAAGTTTACTCTCGAGATACACTTTCATATGAAAATCATGTTTTAACAGTTTAGATCAATTATTTGAACTTAAAAAATAAAGATATAAATTTAGTGTGTCAATCCGTAATATGCATATTAGCGTAGCGTGCTAATTATTTTTGGAGATATTGCGACTCCACAGGAGCGATTTTGAGAGTCGAAGAAGAAGTTTGTAAGTTCCTTCGCCCTCCCTCCTCCCGCCCGCCTAGTCCACTCCGCGTCACTCAATCCGAACAGTGCTTCAATCTAATGGATCTGGCCATAAACACTGCTACTCTCTTATCTCGACTTACTGGGTTCAGATGGGGGTGTTGTGAATTAGCTCCACCTCGTTTGTAGTCTCTAATATATATATATATAATATATATAGAGTGGCTAAGGTCAAAGTGGTATGACCAAGGCTTTGGTGCTACCAATTAGTTTTTGCAATTTTAAAGTTCAAATAGTCGATTCAAACCGATAGATGTTCAATCTATATTAAAATCTGCTTGGAGACCAAATTTTACATTTTTTGAAATTTTTTTACTATT
>JAJGRW010000840.1:33927-76547 GCA_025461045.1 Carex parvula
GCAAAAATGCCGTCACAGCGGGATATATTTGAGGTTTCTGGGCCTACATATCTCACGTCTGTTAATTGGTGAGTTGTTATTTCACCCATATATTATTCTAGAATGCAGACACATTTCATTTTTTTCGTAGTATACTCCTTTTTCCATATGCAATAACTCAATGTAACTAAAATGCTGTAACCAGAATGTATGGAAAATCGTTTCAAGTGGGTATTCGGGAGGGGGGAAGGGGGGGGGCTGTATTGTTCTGGTAAATACTAAGTACCAGCTTACTTCTGGACTTATTCGAGTTTTGTATGGAACTGATGTTCTTTGTTAGATCTTCATTAGTAAGTAACAATACAAAGATGTGATTAAGAATTGCAATTTGGCCACTACATTACCAATTTTGCATTTTCACATCAACAATTATAAAATCAAACATGGTGTTTAAATTATCAAAATTATTGAAATAGATATTTTAAATTGAACAGGAACTGCCCAAATAATCAGAGATCTGTTGCTGCTAGCCTGGTACAAGGTGTATACGTGCTAGAGCGGGACCGGCAACAAAAACCGGTACGGGCCTGAAGCTCGTGCACCTGCCTGGTACCAACATTTCCATTTTACCCCAATTCAAATCCTTGTAGATGATGCCGACCCTCTATCTTGGTGGTGTTGTCTATCAATTTATCCCACCAGTTCCCTTACGGATTCTAATCCTGACATTATCATTAAAGCACCTACTATGTCATAGCTTTTAGAGGTACCATAGCTAAGAAACAAACATTATCTGTGACCTTGGACTAGATCTACACCTTTTGAAAAATGGGCTTGAACATACAACCCGTTTCAAAGCTGGTTACCCGAAGCTTTGAACTACCTTGTGTTACACTTACGGGCACAGAGGATCTGGCTAGCGGGTCACTCTTTAGGATCCGCTATTGCAATTCTCATGGCTAAAACCATGGCCAAATTAACTGTCTACATAAAATCTTTCCTATTTAACCCCCCATTTTTATCCGCTCCAATTGAGAGGATAAGTCATGCCAAGGTCAAATCTGGGATTCGAATTGCGAATAGTTATGTCACAGCTGGGGTGGCCTCAGTGTTGAAAAAACATAGCAAAAGGAGTAATGATTGTTTTGACATGTTAGCTTTGTGGGTCCCCCAATTGTATGTAAACCATGCTGACAATATTTGCTGCGAGTATATTGGTTACTTTGAGCATAGAAAAAAGATGGAAGAAATCGGTGCAAAGGGTGTTGGAAGAATGGCAACTAAAAACACAGTTCGTGATTTGGTTATGAATGTTTTTGGAAATGAATCTGAGCCGTTACATTTGTTTCCTTCTGCTGTTTTGAATATTAACTGGTGCAACTCACCCGATTTCAAGACAGCACATGGGATCCACCAGTGGTGGCGTCAGGAATTGAATTTAAATTCGAGAGATTACCAGTACTGTAATAAGTAACGACTAGCGTAGAAGGAGCTGTTGAATCTATAACAATTGACAGGATAAGCAGAGACCTGATTTTCATACATTCTTTCGTTGTCCATGTCATTTTTTACCACTAAGTTCTTGTTTTGACTAATGCAGCATTGATTTATTTCAATTCCAATAGTGAGTTTTTTGTGGTAAAAACAAGAACTTAGGTTGCTGTAACTGGAGTGTGAGAATGTAGTGGTAAAAAATGACATGGACAACGAATTGCTGTGCTAGCAACAAGAACTTAGTGGTAGAAAAACAGCATTGATTTTTTTCTTTGTGGTAAAAACAAGAACTTAGTGGTAGAAAAACAAGTGCTAGCAACCTTGAGTTTCAACCCACCTGATTTATTGCTGTAACTGGAGTGTGAGAATTGCTGTGCCTCTGTTATGATTCTGTGTCAGTTTCTAATAATGTGAAATTTGTGCTTGTGAGCTGTTTTTAGAGAAAGGTGTCATTACTTGTGATAGGCCCATGTGCCAATGGCTCTCAATAAACTCGAACTTGGCCCATAAAAAATTCGGGATTCGGACCCCGCAAAGAGCCAACCCGAAATAAGGCAAAACAAGGCTCTTAATACAGCCATGGCCTGCTCCCCCGGAAGAGGACGTATCAACTTGTTACAGCACTGGGTTGGTCGGGTCAAGTTAAAATTTTCAAACTGGGTCACTGGGCTGGGTTCACCCAAAGCGTATAAATGCTAACTAAAAGATCTGGCTGGACATATCAAAACTTCGAACTGATTTAAATTAATATAATGCAATTATAAAATTACTAACACAACTATTAATATACGAAAGTAAAGTATATTGAAATATTAAATAATTCTAGTGTACATTTAAGTTTTTCTATACATCCTTTTAGTGTACATACATAATTTTGAAAGACAAAAGAATAGTTTTCTATAATAAATCAAATTGTAATATTTTATATAATGAAGGTTATATCATAATATTTGTATTCCAGCTTATACATTTAATACATACCATTTCATTCCATCTATTGCTAAAGTAAATTGAAAGAAAATATAATTTTTTTTAAATGAAAAACAAAATTTTCATGTCTTTTTGCGTAATTTCCATGTTTTAGCATAGAATTTCAAAGTCTTTATTACATAAATACCGCGCAATTTTAATTCTCAATATATTGGTGCGGTACAGATCACTTATTGTGGAGTCCAAAAGTAGGTTCCTACTTCATAGTGTCATTCGATATATATATATATCCAGTATCCACTATAATACTTACAAGACATGCATCTAATAATTAATTACAACCA
The DNA here is from genome assembly GCA_025461045.1 of Carex parvula. Lineage (NCBI taxonomy): Eukaryota > Viridiplantae > Streptophyta > Magnoliopsida > Poales > Cyperaceae > Carex > Carex parvula. The sequence goes on from JAJGRW010000840.1 coordinate 36,675, forward strand.
CTAGCAGCAAACTTAAAATATATTCCTAGTAAAATTAACCTCAGTTAAGATGCAGTCCAATGCATCAAATTTTCACACGACACAAGGGTTTTTCATTGATGTTATCTCCTCTTTGAATTGGTTCTCTTTTTTTATCCACCTGTACTGATTTCACCTTACTAGCCTTGTTGCTATCTTATCACATATCATAAACCGGTGAGTAGCCAATCTTGGATAGGGATTGAGGTTGCCCAATTTGTATTGAGTTAATTCATCGTATCAGCGTCACTTGTGTCTGAATGTACAACAAAGCTTGGAAATGACATGGTTATGTCCCTGTATTTGTAATAAAGAAAATATAAGGAACAATTCACATATGAAAATGAAAACTTGCAGAGGAACAGTAATAGACTGATAGTGCATGCTGTTTATTATCGACAAGTTGACATGGCCAAAATGGTTCAATTTTCCTTCTACCCTTTATGAATACATGCATTTGACCCATAAGCAAGAAACCAGTTCATGAATTGCTATGTAATTCAAAAAGTACATAAAATAAAGTACAACTATGTTCTCCATTGTAAAATGTAATCAATTACTCATTGTATGCACTATGCACTCTAGCCAAGTGAATATTATTTTAATTTTTGTTAATAGTATTTTATTTACTTGATGATATCCACCTTTATATGGGACTCGACTAGAAACAATTTTCGGTTTGTAACACAACTGAAGGTTATGATTATTTTTTAATATTTACTGGTTCTCAATTATATTTTTTTAATATTTACTGGTTTTCAATTATATTTTTTAATATTTACTGGTACTCAAATTATATCTTTTAATATTTAAGGGCATGAATTGTAAAATTAGTCTTACACAAGGTAAGGAAGAGTCATATTTTTTAATATAGCAGGATTTCTCTTGACAAAGTCCTTCCATTCCTCCTCATCTATCTTTCCATCTCCATTTGAATCTGCTTGTTTGAATGTCTGCTCATAAACGTAGATTGATTTCTTTTAAATAAGAAACAATATTGCTCTTTTAAAAGATTAGATATTCATTAATAAAAAATTCCATTGAATGCCACTAAATACATTTTTTTTCTTCTTACATTATCCACAATGGCCTCGACAATCTCCTCTGATAACTGCAAATCCGATTCACTTAAGAGAGCTAACACCATCTCCTTCAACTAACACATTATAAAGTAAAAGAAACTTAATAAAAAGCCATATAAGTGGCAGTATTCATATTAAATTGAACTAGACAACAGCATTTGAAATTATATTTCTGGTATTCTGAAACAAAATGTTTTCAAGTTACCTCAACCCTTTCGATGCTGCCAGTGTGCCTCAAATCATAAAGCCGAAATGCAACTGTCATAAGCCAAAACTCAAGTTAATAAAATATGTTATTCTAAGTGGATTGGGGATAGCAAACATGAAGTGTGGTTTCAAACATACATGCTGTTTTCTCCGATTCAGGGGTCTTGGGATGAAATACACTAAGCGACCTAACAAATTCTCCAAATTCAATTACACCATTTCTCTTCACATCAAACAAGTCAAAAATCTGCACATGAAGAAGTCCTAAATTATTTCTGAATTTTCAGGAACAAAAAAGAGAGGAAGGAAAAGAGAGAGAAAGTACCCTATCAGCAAAGAGATTTTTCTTATTACTGTTTCGGAACAGAGCAAATTGAAACTCTTCCTGCCAAAAAAATTTAATCAAATGAATTAATAAAGTGACAAATCAAATTAACCATAACTATATGGGAATTTCAGGAGATGGTATTAAGGTATTAATCCAGAGATCATTTACCTTGTGAATAAGACCATCTTTGATGATTGAAAAGCTCAATTTTTTGAACAACTCGTACAACGCCTCTACCTCACTTACGGTAACTGCTTCAAACAAGATGGCAAGAAAACACAGTATTACTAAAATATAAACTTCTCGAAAATTAAGAGAAAAGTGAAATCGTGAAGAACAAAAGCCCTTTAGAATTCTTATACTAATAATAAATGAATCTAAATTCAAATCATAGTTGGGTATTCAGTTGAGAACCAAAAAGTTCCAGATTACACTGATATCAAGTATAAGTTACAATTCCATTTTTTTCATATTAAGTATTATCGAGCCCTCAACAAAAATACAAAATTGTTTTATGAGTGTGTGTGTGCGTGTCTGAGTGTGTCTGAGAGAGAGAGAGAGAGACTAACAGGAGGTTTCTGAGGCAAGCAAAACAGGATCTTCATAACCAGGTGTATGCTCGATTTGTTTTGAAGAAAAGCACCCCATCTCTCTTGATCTTCAACCGGAAAAACAAAAGAGAAGAAGAGAAATTAGTACACAAAAAGAGCTCAATATACAGTATCCTGTGCAGTCTTAAGAAGGAAAACCTTCAAAAATCAAAATGGCATGTTATGTATTTCAAAAAATCAGGTACCAGGTTGCCGCAAGAAATCAGTACCAGCAAGCTAAGGAGCTGATTTTGCTCCGTGAAGGGGTTATATTTTTTAATTTGCTCCTTTTTGAGCTATTTTCTGTAACTTAGGACTTTATAACTAAAAGTTTCTAATTAAAGAAAGTATTGTTATGACTTTATAACTAATAGTGATGTGATTGCCACTGTATGTGGCCTTTACCTGACATTAGCTCACAAGAGCAATTTAAAAAGCACCCAACTTCTGATGTAAAGCAGACCTTAAAGGTGGATTTGATAAAGATAACACAAATTTCAGCACAGAAACCCGATTGCAGTCCCTTAGAAACAACTCAGTGTATTCTAATATTTTAATTTATTGATCTCATGTATATAGTATATACAAATTTACAATCCTGCTTGTTTTATACAGATACAAATTTGCGGGCCCCGAGACTTGGCTTTGTATTATTCTTTATTGAGAGGGTTCAAATGCCTCCATTTTTCATGCCTCCACCATGTCTTCATTTTTAAAAACTTTAATAACTCAAAATTTAAAATTTAAAAGTCAAAATAAAACTGTTGGATATGATCTACATTATTTTATATATGTACGTGTAAAAAATTACGGCATTTCAATTTTGTGTTGGTTGTCATCAAGAGCTTGTAAAAAACGTACTAATGTGGATAATTTCTAGCCGTTGATTTTTCAACTTATTAATTCACATAAAAACAAAATCGAAATGTGATAATTTTTTATAAGCACATAGATAAAATGATGTAGATCATATCCAACGGTTTTATTTTGACTTTTAAGTTTTAAATTTTGAGTTATTACAGTTTTAAAAAATGGAGGCATGGTGGAGGCACAAAAAGTGAAGGCATTTGAACCCTCTACTTCTTTATTTAACGAAAGCGACTTCAAGGCCACTGTTATATTATGATTATGATTATTAATATAATTAGTGCTAAAGGTAGTTGACAAATATGCTGAGCTCAGGTATCATTTTTCAATTCAGACTAAAAGTGAGGTCAACATCATCTCTACAGCTACATCAATTATGAATTTATGATTTCTAATTATGAATTTATGATAGAGATCTCTCATGATAAAACAGTACATGAAAAGTTGACCCAAAATGTAGGAAAAGCGTGAATGAGTTGTTGCCTTGTTAGCTTAATTTGAGCTAACTTATAAGGAAGGACTTGAGCAATAAACTAAATTCAATCAACACTAATATGATAGAATTAATCGTCAAAGAATGGAACAAATAAATAAAAGCTAACCAAAAGAACTTCCCCTTTCTATGGAAAATACATGCGACCTAGTCTCATAGAAATAAAATAGAAACAAACCGCATTCTGAAGCAGGCTCCATTAATTTGTTCAGAAACAAAAGAGATGATCACAAAATATGATTCTACTGTAAATTGGAAGGCAATTGTATACGACTAATCAATTAGAAATATACGAAGTTTGTAGAGAAAAGAGAAAAGTAACTTCTAGCAAGAAGAGCAAGAAAACATACCAATTTTAGCAGCTTTTCAAGTGCTTCTCTTGATCTACACTATTTCTTCTCTTGTCTACCCTTTTTCCTGTCGATCTGGCAACACCGTTAACTAATCTACTTATAACATAGGAGCTACCTTCAGAGAGAGAGAGCCACAGGTACAGAAGCGAGAGACACAGAGAACGATAGATACAGAGCGCGAGCGAGCAAGAGGGAGGAAGGAGAGAGCAACAGAAAGGGGCTGTGGGGCAGCCAAACGCCTTTTCTCCTCCGATCTTTTCTCTTTTCAATTTTATTTATAGACAAACCCAAATTAATTTGGTGTCTATTTGGAACATGAGATCCGTTTTGAGATCGATCAAGATTGAAACGAACGACTCAGATCTCATCCTACACGATAAGGTATTGTAGGTATTGTACTGGATCTGAAGTCCAGAACAGCGGGGTCAAAGTTCATCCTCACGATGCCGAGTTTTTTATTAATACCCTCCAAAAATAAAAACATATCAAATCTACTCTCAATTTTAAAAAAATTTCATAAATATTCTAACCGCTCCACACTAGAGCGGTTTGATTTTTTATTTTTATTATAAATGTTTGCTATAAATTTTTTTTAGATATTTGCTATAAATTATTTTTCAGAGATTTACCAGACTACTCCACTATAAATTATTTTTCAGAGATTTACCAGACTGCTCCACAGTGGGGCGATTTGCTATAAATTTTCTTTTTTTAGATATATTTAGTGTGTATAGAATGACTGTATTAAAGATGCAGCAATTAACGAACACTGAGAAAAATACAATAAAAATTAATGTAACTGCACACTAAACGAACATTACAGTCAACCACAATAAAGCGGAGAGTTAGAACCACAATCATAGTTTCTAACCGTTACAACATTAATTATCTACTTAATTATTAATATGAAACACATATGCATATAGAGATCTTAAATGAAAAGATAGAAGTAAGTCTATGGTACTATGCATATTATGGGTTGGTCCGTAATACAGATTAATATTTTCATTTTCAAAATTCTAATGGTCGATCCAAGTCATTCAACATGACCCTCATATAAATATGTACTTGCATATCGAATTTTATATTTTTTAGAATTTTTGTACTATTTTTTAAGATAGGTAGAAAATCACTTGATATGAAAATTCTGGACCGTCCAAAAACAATGATTTTCTATCTATCTTTAAAAATAGTAAAAAAATTCTGAAAAATATAAAATTTAGTTTGCAAATACATATTCATATGAAAATCATGTTGAACAGTTCGGATCGACTGTTAGAATTTTGAAAATGAAAATATTAATCTGTATTACGAACCAAATCGTGCTATGCATAGTACCATAGACTCACTCAAAAGATAGAAGGAAAGAAAATTGACCTTAAAGAGGTACATGCACATCCCTCCAACACATTACATTTTCCTACCATGTAGGTACTCAAAGGGCAGATTTACCTCGTTAATAATAAAAATGATTCGTGCAAAGTTCACTTGGCGCACCTTATTGAATCCAACAAAGATCCAACAGTGATCCTATACACACTAAATATATCTAAAACAATTAAAAATATATAGCAAACCGCCCCACTGTGGGGTGGTCTGCTAAACATCTGAAAAAAAAAAAAATCATTTGCCTAGATCCTGCTTTTTTAGAATGGTGGGTAGAATCTGACAAATCAGTACCTGGAGATGTTAGATCACTAGTATAATTGTCAAAATAATATTTAAAATAATTAAATAAACAATTAAATAGATAATAGGAGATAGAGAAATAATATAAAGTTTGTATGAGATATTGGATATTATGTTATTTTAATGGGAAAATTGTCTATTTTAAAAGTTTATATGGGCACACCAGAAATTTTTCCAAAAAAAAGAGTGAGAGATAAGAATTTGAGTTAAGATAGTAAATCAGTGTTCAAAATAGTGCGCTATAGGTTTTTCAGACCATAAACACTAAGCTATGAGTAAAAGTGCGCTAATTCAGCTTAGACCGTTATAGTTGTAATAACTGCCTGCTATTACCGCTACACGCTATTGCTACTGCTATACTACATGGACTTTTTTTTACGATATACATGGGCTTCTTAGCTTCTGTTTCTGTTTCTGATGCTACATGGTCTGCTTCGATAAGTATGCTAAACCGAACTATGTACTTTTGTTTATATTTGTGATTTAGTCCCTCATTCTATATCGGAAAATATTCAAATATCAATTCTTCTTTTTGCTTGTTCTTCGTCTATTATTCACTTGTAAAATTATTACCATTCATTTCATTGGAAGCTGATTTTGATTATTATAATATATAAAATGTTCAAATAAGTAAACTAACTTCATTTCACTTGTAAAATTAATTGCTCTTCATCTATTATAATTTGTAATACTATGAAGTATGAACTATTAAATAATGTTACCTTGTAGATTCTTTTTTTCTCTTCTTATTTGCATGATTGAAAAAAAATATAGACTTAGATTAGTTGTCATTTAGTTGTTATCCCAATTCTCTAATATTGATTATGTTGATAATTAGTAGAAATATAGAATATAAATTTTGAAAAGAAAAAAAAACGCTATGTATGATAGCTTCTGCTATAGCTACGCTATTCGTAATAGTTTTTTTTTCTCCCTGCTATATCGTAATAATCGCTATTTAGAAAAATAGATGACAAATTTGAGTAGAAAATAATAAAATCGAGTATAATTAATGATGATGGAATAGAGAGGAAATTGTATAAACTAGACTCCTTCAATTTTGAAAATAAGCTTCTTTTTTTCTGGTCCAACTGGATGTTATAAAATATTTTATTACGGGAGACAAAATATGTATTTTATAGAATTGGTATGTTGAAATAAGAAATATTTTAACCAGATGAAATTAAATATATTCCATTCTTATTAAATACGCGTTGAATAAAGTTTAAAAAATTGGAATAGAGTGGAAATTGTATAAACTAGACTCCTTCAATTTTTTAAATAGGCTTCTTTTTCTGTTCCAACTATATGGAATAAAATATTTACTAGGGGAGACAAAATATCTATTTCATAAAATTAGTATGTTGAAAAAAAAATATTATAATCGGATGAAATTGAATATTCATTCTTATCAAATACTAGTTGAATAAAGTAAAAAAAAAATATACAATTTTTATTCCGAATTTCAAGTTTTCAACACAATGGAATACCACACGAAATTACATGAATAAAAGTATTATTTTTCTTCCATCGGATTTCTGATACGGATATGGATACGGATTGAATTAGATATTTATTAAAAATATCAAAGTTCTTAATATTTATTTAACTATAATGATGAATACCATAGTTTTTATAATATATATTAAAATTTTATGATACATATCTTTTATTCGGATTGGATAATTAAAACGTAAAATCATATTAGTATCCGTATGACCGTATCCATACAAATATTTATATATCAGATGTTCATATCTAATTTTTCGAATAATATGAATCAAATATTATTCTTTTTTTTTTTTGCACCCCTTGCTAGAAGTCATGATCAGACGAGATAATCTTCTTTTAAGAATTTATTGATATTTATAATTAGTGATTGTTCACTGTTCATAACTAGTGTACATGACGTGATAGCTGTAGAAGTCTGGTTCTACCGTTCTGAAAATAAATCTATTGTGATTCTCGGGAATCACAGGATCATGTGATCCGATCTCAACTGTTGGTCTTTTTCGAGATGCGTACATGAAAATTTATTCTTTTAAAAATGTTTTCGAGATCCGCACATAAAAAAGTTTGAACTATTGATCTCGGAATTTCAAAATCCTGCGATCTCTCTTGAAATCGCAACAGATTCGGACTCCTACCGTTCTAGGGTTAGGCAACTCTACCAATTTTTTTTTTGAAAAGTCTAACAGAGACTGCTAAGTATACAACTCTATAAAGCTATCGGATTGCAATTGATTTGACCACATCTTTTTTTCTTTATCTCAGAATCTAGGGGTGAAAGCGGTATGGATAATATCCGATACGTATTCAATTTTATTTAAAAAATTAAATGTGGATATTCGATATCCGAATATCCATGTGGATATGAATACTGATATGATTTTACATTTCAGTTATCCGTATCCACACGGATATTATTTTAAAATAATATTAAAATAACAATATTTTTTTATATTATATATTAAAATATATGATCGATATATATCTGCTATTCGGATACGAATTGAAACGTAAAATTATATCAGTATTCATATCTACACGGACATTCGGATATCGGATATACAAATTTAATTTTTCAAATACGATTTGAATACAGATCGGATATTATCCATAACGCTTTCACCCATACCGCTTTCACCCCTAGATCGTGAGAAAAAGAAAAAAAATGTGGTCAAATTAGTGGATTGCTAACGGGTACCTCGGGCAGGGCAGACCCGTACCCGTCCCGGGCAGCGGGCAGGACGGGTACGGGTACAACGGGTAGGCGGGTACAACGGGCACGGGTAGGCGGGTTTTTTTTTGAAAAACTCCGCCCTGCCCGTCTCAAACCCGTGCCCGTTGCGGGTAGACGGGTACAACGGGCAAGGGTACAGCGGGCACGGGCAGGACGGGTACGGGTAGAAATTTTTTTTTTTTTTTTTTTTGCTGTTTTCTGATTTGATTTCTGATTTTTTTTACCGTGTCGTACGAATATTATTACGTGTTTACCGTGTCGTACGAATATTATTACGTGTTTACCGTGTCGTACGAAATATTATTTCTTTACACGAGTAATTTTATTTTATTTTCAAACTCTCATTCTAATTTTTATATATGAGTTACAAATAATAGTTCGGCTATAAAAATTGTATATATATATAATAGTTTATAAATAATACGATTCCGACATAAGAATGAGAGTTATAAACAAATAATAGTTCGGCTATTATTTGAAATAATACGCTATAATTTGTATATAAATAATAGTTTATAAATAATACGATTCCAACTATTATTCCGACACATCATATATAAATTGTATATATGAGTTACAAATAATAGTTCGGCTATAAATTAGAATGAGAGTTTAAAATTTGAAACTAAACCAGACATAAGAACAAATACGCTAGACATAAGAACAAATACGCTAAATAAATAATAGTTTCAAATTAGAATGAGAATTTGAAACTAAACACATCTTTATAATTCCTAAATAAATAAAATTTGTAACTCATATATAAAAATTATTTGTGCGAAAATTTGTATATTTATTCGGCTAAGTACAAGTCTAATTATTTATTTCTTTACAGGAGTAATTTTATACTAAAATACGCTAGATTACTTGAAATTATGTTGAATTACACTATATTACAATAAATTATGTTCAATTATACTAAATTACGTTAAATTACAATAACCTCGCTAATTATGCTGAAATACGGTAAAAAAAAACACTAAACTACTCAAAATTACGCTAAAGTAGACCGATTTTGTGCCATCTTTCATGAATCATAAAAAATAGTAAAAAAATTCCAAAAATAGTAAAAATTGGTAATCTGCAAGTTCATTATGTAACTAATTTACTGAGCTACTTGGATTGAATGATAGACATGAAAATCTTAATCGGAAACTTCAACTCAAGTTTTGAGGCTCTTCCCTTAGTTTTTTGACGAATCCGACGGTCGGATCGGTCCCGAAAGGAAGTTAGCTTGGTACAGGGGCTGTGGAGCTCATGTCAAAATTTCAGCCCGATCCGACGGACGGATCAAAAGTTATGCCCTTTTTTGTGAAGCATGCGCATGACTTGATTAATATAACTTTGGATATTAATAAACTTTGGATATTAATATTCAACATAATTAATAATTTGTATTAAACTTTGGATATTAATAAAAATGTCGGCATTCTAATTATATAGTTTCATAATTTATTTATATCTCGAAATTTGTAGTTTACATTTTAAATTGATAATATATTTTGTAAACGTTCATTTAAATTGATAATCTAAATCTAAATTCAAATCTAAATTTAAATGCAAATTAAATTAAATCTAAATTCAATATAAATGTAAATCTAAATTAAATTTAAATTGAATCCAAATCTAATTTAAATCTAAATTAAATTAAATAAAAGAAAAAAAAAAACCATTTTCAGCCTCTGCCTTTCAGCTTCAGCCTCTGCCGAATTTAAAAAAAAAAAAAAAAAAAACAGAGCAGTTTTAGCTTCATGCAGAGCACTAATCATATGCAGCGTTGTCAAATTTCTGTACTCCGTGCGCTGCGTGTAGCCAAAACTGATCTGTTAAAATTACTGTAGAACCGGGGGGAAGAAAGTTTGAAATAAAGGGGTTCGGGTTCGGGTGCTACAGTACACGGGTACACGGGTGCTACAGTACACGGGTAAACGGGTGCGGGTACACCCGTGGCGGGTGCGGGCAGACGGGCAGCGGGCACGGGTCTGCCGGGTACGGGTACACCCGGGTTTGGCACCAAAACAGGCCACCCTGCCCATTTCAAGCCCGTACCCGCGTACCCGTTTACCCGTCTATACCCGGGCACGGGTACGGGTACCCCGGGCACCGGGCACGGGCGGACCGGGTTCGGGTAACCCGTTAGGGGCACTGTCAAACCACTAGGTCAAATCAATTGTAATCGGGTAACTTTATGAGTTGTACACTTAGCAGCCTCTGTTACCAAACATATTGACAAATAATGCCCATTGTATTATTACTCATTCAAAATGTGTGTGTATATATATACACACAGAGATAGGCTATGGTGAGTTGTGTCACGTTATATTTTCATTTTGAAAATTCAAACAACCGATCCGAACCGTTTAACTTTTTTTAAATATTGAAATGTGCTTGGAGACTAAATTTTACATTTTTTGGAATTTTTTTACTATTTATTAAGCTACTTTGAAATCGCTGATCCACTGTGAATAGTAAAAAACAGTAAAATTTTCTGGACCACCGGATCAGCGATTTTCAAAGTGGCTTAATAAATAGTAAAAAAATTCCAAAAAATGTATTTGGTCTCCAAGCACATTTCAATATAGAGAACATGTTGAACGGTTCGGATCGGTTGTTTGAATTTTCAAAATGAAAATATAGTGCCATGGAGTACAAACTTGTTTTACTCCACGTCTCACCATAGCTCAATTCTCTCTCTCTCTCTCTCTCTCTCTATATATATATATAGAGCTGGGTTATGGTGAGTTGTGAAGTAAGATGTCATTTTTACTTCACGCTCATATTTTCATTTTGAAAATTCAAACAACCGATCCGAATCGCTCAACATGTTCTCTATATTGAAATGTGCTTAGAGGCTAAATTTTACATTTTTTGAAATTTTTTTACTATTTATTAAGCCACTTTGAAAATCGCTGATCCGGCGGTCCAGAAAATTTTACTGTTTTTTACTATTCACAGTGGATCAGCGATTTTCAATGTTGCTTAATAAATAGTAAAAAAATTCCAAAAAATGTAAAATTTGGATTCCAAGCACATTTCAATATAGAGAACATGTTGAACGGTTCGGATCAGTTGTTTGAATTTTCAAAATAAAAATATGGCGTGGAGTACAAACTTGTTTTACTCCACGTCTCACCATAGCTCATATATATATATATATATATATATGAGAATCAGTAGTTGATCTAGTGATTAAAATAAAAACAATACACTCCGTGTGAAAAATTGCAGGTTCGAAATCCGAAAAAAAACAATTATTTGTGGATAATAATAGTTAGATAACTTGACTATTAATCTTTACTCAAAATATATAGAGAGTATGTTACACAACCCATTATTCGAAATCGGAAAGAAGCTATTATCCAATATCCGTGCTTTAATTCTTTAAAATTCTTAAAGTGCATTCCAATCGATTGTGAATTAATAAGCACCTGGAAGGTATTACGAGAACAATATTGTATTATTTTGAGGAGGAGGGTTCAAATGCCTTCATTTTTCATGCCTCCACCAGACCTCTATTTTAAAAAACTTTAATAACTCAAAATTTAAAAATTAAAAGTCAAAATAAAACAGTTGAATATGATCTAAATCATTTTATCTATGCACGTGTAAAAAATTATAATATTTCAATTTTATTTTGATTGTCATCAAGAGCTTGTAAAAAAATGTACTAAAGTAGATAATTTTTAGACGTTGATTTTTCAATTTATTGATTCACATAAAAACAAAATCGAATGTGATATTTTTTTTTTGAGCACATAGATAAAATGTTGTAGATCATATTCAACTGTTTTATTTTTACTTTTAAGTTTTAAACTTTAAGTTATTAAAGTTTTTAAAAATGAAGGCATGGTAGAGGCACAAAAAATAAAGACCTGTGAACCATCCTCTATTTTGTGATCGTTAAACAAAAAAATTTGTTTAAAACAAATTACATATGGACATCAAAGATATTGTTTTTTTTTAAATAATTCAGTGTTAAGATTATGGATATTTTTTAGAGTTATTAAACTAAATGTCTATAATTATATTGAGGCGCTGGAACTTTGAATCCCGAAATTTTTATTTATACCATTTTTAAAAAATAAATTAATAAAATAACCATCGTTTTTGGTCAATTCTAAATCTAACACGGCCGCAGAATGCCGGAGCGGTCCCCAGCCTATATAAGGGGCCGCTGGGTTCCGATTTCATAACATCTCATTTCAAGTTTCAATCCCTTCGACCTCGGGTATGTTTTCTTCTTCTTCTCTAGTTTTAATTTTTAGTGTAGAGTAGTAATTAGGTGTAGGTTTAGGGTTTAGGATTAGAATTTAGGGTTTAGGGTTTAGGATTAGCATTTAGAATTAGATATTAATTTAGGATTTAGAATTAGAATTGTACTCAAATTTAATTAGAATTGTACCCAAATTTAATTAGATTGTACCCAAATTTAATTAGAATTGTACCCAAATTTAATTAGAATTGTACCCAAATTTAATTAGAATTGTACCCAAATTTAATTAGAATTGTACCCAAATTTAATTAGAATTGTACCCAAATTTAATTCGATTGTACCCAAATTTAATTAGAATTGTACCCAAAGTTAAATAGAATTGTACCCAAATTTAATTAGAATTGTACCCAAATTTAATTAGAATTGTACCCAAATTTAATTAGAATTGTACCCAAATTTAATTCGATTGTACCCAAATTTAATTAGAATTGTACCCAAATTTAAACCGGACTTTTACCAAACTCTCATATTTGACCAAAAATTATCCAATACAGCATGAGTACCAGTAGAGATAGACCATCCTCCAGTAGGGGTACACAGCATGCTCCTACAGCCACGCCATACGAGATGTCTCAGTACATCGAGACAGCATTGGCGGATGTTCCGGGTATCCGGAGTCGCACCGACAGGGTCAGCGACTTCTTGTGGTATCCGAATGCGGAGCATCGGATTTTAGAGGCTGCCACTGGGGTAAGTAAATTTGTCATATTTATAAATTTGTCATCCCGAATTTTTGATGAATGAACTTGATCTGATTATTTAATTAAATGCAGGGTTTGGATGCGGTTACGGTTCGTCACAACCGCACTCATCTAAGGTACCAACCGGCGTACGGGGGATTTTACGCTCGATGGGATTGTACCAGATATCCCAGATGGCCGAGGAGAATGCTGACGAGGGTTTATCTTCTGGCCTCGTTGAGCGATGGCGTTCCGAGACGCACAGCTTTCATCTCCCCCATGCTGAGATGACAGTCACCCTACAGGACGTCAGTTGCCTGTGGGGTATGACTATTATTGGGGAGCCGGTCACGGGCGTCGAGTACGGAGATTTTCGTGCATTGTGCTTGGAGCTATTGGGTATCCCGCACGAGGATCTCCAGAAAGAGAAGAAGAGAGGTGAGAAGACTGTGGTCTCGCCCAGCTGCATCAGCTTGGCAAAGCTGCGGGCGAGATTCCAGGTCTTTTCGGATCGACCAGATCAGGTATTTGCTTGTACAAGATTTAATTTAAATAGTATTATATTTATTTTCTTGTAAGTAATGTTCTAATTTAAATCTATAACAGGTGGTTATTGACCGATATCTGCGCGCCTATATTTTGGAGATGATCACCTGTCGGTTGTTTCCGGATTCGCATGGAGATCAGGTGCGGCTGTGTTACCTCGAGCTTCTGCGCGACCTGTCCACTGCGGGCAGGTTCAACTGGGGAGTGCCACGCTGGCATGCCTATATAGGTAAGAAACACCTTCTTATAAATATTTTCAAATAGTATACATCGTAGTGTAGTAACAATGACTTTGTTTTCTTGTAAAGGGGTCTTAACACAGCCTGCCTGAAGAAGAACAAGACCTTCATAGGACCGTGCATGTTACTACAGCATTGGTCCTACGCACATCTGATTGTTGGCCGTCCAGTCCTAGCCAGCAAGACAGATGTGCCGCAGTGGGGCAAGCCCGAGCCGGACAACTGCCCTGCATTTGCCGCCAAGTACTGCTATCCCAAGATTTGGGTGGGTGCAGGGCATGGCGCGTCTCTCGGCATCACATTCTGGAGACAGGAGATCGAGCATCTCAGAGATGATGCCGAGTTTGTCACTTTGGAGCCCTACAGAGATTATGTAAGTTTACTTTTATTTTTATTTTTATTTAAATTTTTTCCAGTTCGACTTGATATACGATATTAAATCTATACTTTCAGGTCGAGGTGGATGGCGCACATCGGTCATATCTTGAGATATTGCCGGAGCGATGTCGTCAGCAGGAGCGTTTCTGGCGTGCAGAGGTGCCGCTCATATGTTTTCAGGTACCGTAATTTCTTTATGCTAAGTTATTTACACAATCAACTTAATTTAATAAAAACAGTCTAACGTATTAATATATATAGATCATCGAGCACCATTACCCCGGACGGGTCATGAGACAGTTCGGGATGCGCCAGCTTGCTCCGCCTCCGGCACCGATCAGCGAGGATGTCTGGCGAGCTCTGCACCATCCCAGGGAGACCACTGCAGGCAAGGACTGGGGGATTACCCGTGCCGATTACGTGTTCGAGGCAGGACAGGCAGATCCCCCATTGGCCGAGCCCGACCGTCAGATGGATGTCGCGCCAGTGTAAGAAATTTTATTAATTCAAAACTTCAACTATGGCTTTTTGATTGCAATATCTAACATTTGTTGTAATTCGTACAGACCTTACAGAGATTGGTATCAGGATCACGGCGCGTACACCATATTCATTGAGGGATACATCGCCGACAACCCGCACGAGCGGGTACCGAAGCTGAGGGATCGTAGAGGACGGATCCACGGTATTATCCCCGCCGGCGCACCTCTCGCAGTCACGGTATTTTTAATTTGAAGTTTCAAATTCAAAACTATTAATATTTACAATTGTACAACTTCTTCATAATTTTTTCAATTTTCAGGCATTATATCTTGTCAAGAGTTGCGTCATAGGGGCTACGATGGCCGTCACCAGGGGATGGAAGAGGCTCGGGAAGGTCATCCTCAAGCACAACGTACCCGCGATGTGCCAGTGTGGGTACAGGGCGCGCCTCGACTCACTACTGAGGTGCGCTGGCTTGGGCGGTGTTGATGCGGTCGACGACATATCTGACGAGCCCGATGTCTATGTCCCCTACACTTGTGATGAGGACGTGTTTGCACCCGTCCATGATGCTGAGACGGTCGGTCAGGCGTTCTACTGAGGTGCCGAGTTGATGCGCCGAGCAGCACATGAGGCCATGGGATCCCAGTCTAGGATGCCTGCCGAGGTATAATTTAAATTAAAATACGTAACTGTGATTTTTTTCTTATTCAATACATTATCTAATTTGTAAGTTACTACAGGGTGGAGACGAGGAGGACCTGGGCTTCGATATTGGGACTGAGTATGGCACAGAGGGAGATGGACTGTATTCCCCGGATTACAGTCCCACTCAGACAACACCTCCTGCCTATCAGCCAGGGTATGTTCAGACAGAGCCCATCCCGCCGTTCCCTGGCCAGTCCTCACAGTAGGCATCGTACCCTTCGCTCCATGATGACCCCATTGCCAGACAGGCGTTTTTATTCACGCAGGCTGAGTCTGGACAGACCACAGTTTTTGGTCCTGGGGTCCAGCAGACATCCGAGATTGAGGAGGTTCGCCAGGAGCCGATTCAGTCTACGGATGTCCAGGCAGCCGACTCAGCATCCTCTGCAGATACTGACGAGACGCCACTATGCAGGCGGGGTCGGGGGTTTAGGAAGAAGAAGGCGAGGACGGTGTTTAGTCCAGAGCCGTAGATTTTCATTTATTGTACTGTTAGATGTTTTGGTAGATTCTTATTTGTAGTATTGGTAGATGTTTTGTCAGATAC
Organism: Carex parvula; assembly: GCA_025461045.1. NCBI lineage: Eukaryota > Viridiplantae > Streptophyta > Magnoliopsida > Poales > Cyperaceae > Carex > Carex parvula. The sequence continues at coordinate 52,899 of JAJGRW010000840.1, forward strand.
TTATTTATTTCGTTGATTAGTTTCTTGTTTGTTTGATTTTGTTGTTGATTTCATTATCTCAGAGTACACAAAAGAATTTCAAAGAAACCACATATCTAAAATATCTAAAATATTTCAAACGAACGACATATCTAAAATACGATACGACCAAAAATCAATTTAAACCACATTCGAAACTAAATAACCTTAACAAATTAAATAACCTTAACAAATTACAATTTCGTATTTCTAAAATAAAAAATAAAGGGACCGCTCCGGCATTCTGCGGACCCATATGAGGGTCCGCTCCGGCATTCTGCGGCCGTGTTAGATTTAGAATTGACCAGAAACGATGGTTATTTTATTAATTTATTTTCTTAAAATGTTATAAATAAAAATTTCGGCTTTGAATCAGATATCTTTTTAAACTCATCCTATTTAAATTACAAACAGATTTTTCTGAATTCGAGGTGCTATGGATAATAGCTTCATGATGTGTCCTGAATAGTTGACAAAAGACAAAATGCCTATGGCTTTTGTTGTCTCTTGCTCCGGATGCATCTGTTTCAATGTCAAAATGAATAGTAAATTATTACCTTTTCTTTGTCTCTTGCTCCGGATGCATCTGTCTCGATGTCAAAGATTGACCTGCGTAAACCAATTACTGGATAGCACCATAGCTTCAATCAACTAATAAACAATCAGCTACACTAGCTGTACTATTATGCATGCTTTTGTAACCTAGTTATTTAGTTAGTACTTAGTACCAACCCCCTGTCAACTCATGTCACCAAAAAAAAAGTCGGATCAATATCCTCGACGGTACCGTAAAAGATTCCCTTTTACAATTAGCTATTTACGGTTTGAGATTAACTCTCAGCCGGTTTGGGATTCAGGCTGACTGAGGGGGCAGTATTATTGGGCTTTAAGATTCGTGCCAAGTTAAACAGAACGGTCCAGATCAAGCAATTGTAAAAGATTCCCTTTTACGGTACCTGGGAGGATATGGATTCAAAAAAGTCATGATAAGTTTGTTAAACGTTTTTTTAAAGAAGAATAATTACAGAAGATGAGGATGATTAGGGGCTGCAAACGAATCAAACTTAATTCAGTTCGAGTTCGAACTAATTTCGAATCGAACTGGTTCGAAATTGAAGCAGAATTTCAAACTGAAAAGAAGCGTTCGAGTTTGATTCGGTGCAATTCGAACCAGTTTCGAACCGAACTAGTTCGAAATTGAAGTAGGGTTTAGAACTAAATAGAAGAGTTTCGAACTGAGTCAGACTCAGTTTGAGTTCGATTCAAACCAATTTCGAACTGAACTAGATTTCATTCGTTTCAGAACCGAGCTGATTTAATTTGTTTCGAACCGAATTTTTTTTTGAATCAAACTCAATCGAATTACGAGCTACGAACATTTTGTTGCACCCATAGGATGATCAGATGATGTATATGAAATTTAATGGCCTTAGAAGAACCGTGATATTATTACGGTTCTTTTATATAATTTTCAGATTTTCGGTGACATTGTTGCAGAAATAAAAAAAACCGTGACAATGCGATGGAACCTTCCAGTATTTAAAAAAAATATGTAATTATACCTCTTATATAAAAAGAATTTCAATTACTAGAAAAAAAAACGGATAATACCCCTACACAGATAGGGGTGAAAACAGAGTGAATACGAAGCGGATAGTGGTAAAAATTATATCTATATTTCTTTTAATTTTTCGGATACGGATACGGATCGTGTATCAGCCTGATACAGATACAGATATGAATCGGATCATATATTTATTAAAATAATATTAAAAAAAATACTAAAGTTTATAATATTTATTTAATTTTAATGATAAATAACAATATTTTTTTATAATATATATTAAAATATGATATATATCTATTATTTTGATACAGATAATTGAAACGTAAAACCATATCAGTATCCATATCCACACAGATATTCGAATATCGGATATCTACATCTAATTTTTCAAATATGAATCGAATATTATCCATACCATTTTCGGATCCGACTCTGTTACTTTTTTCTAAGAAAAGCAGGGTCCTTTTCCGATCCCAACTATTCAAAATTTTTCATTCACGTGCCTCGATAAAGAAACTTTTCATGCACAAATTTCAACAATTTTGAATGATTAGAATTAAAAAAATAAAATTCAATTTTTCTCTTAGAAAAACAGTAAGAGTCCATTCAATCGTTTTCACCCCTATATGCAGTACAAACTTTAGCGAATACTCTTTTTTGGAACCTTAGCAGCCGGCTCGGCTGCCAAGTGTTACTTTAGTCAATACTCGATAGCCAAAGATTGAACTTTTTGTTCTCTTCACTGGACCTATCTGTCATGTGCAGTTAGTGTATTGATTTTATCCGACCGGTTCAACCCGACCTGCGCAAACCCGGGACCCGGATCCGGACCGACCCGGATCCGAGCATGAACCCGACCCGAACCGTCATAAAGGGATGGGTCGGATTGGTAGGCTCGTGCATAACTAACTGCTTTGGTCTCGTGTGAATTGGTAGGCTCTACTCAAAACTTTGAGACAAGGTTTGGCTGGCACACAATTCACCTACAACTCCAACAAATGATAACACCTGCAGGATGGGTCTTTTTTCAAATTCTAATTAATATTTTTTTCTTCCTTGGTTTGCATAAGTACCAGTACTTTAACTGGGCTTTCATTACAGAAGCAGCGTGGGGAGAACAATGGTTCTGCACTTGAGAGTAGGTCCGATGGGCATTGGACCTACTCTGATTCGATGGGTTTAATCACCGTCGATTTACTTTAAGATTCGTGCATAACGCTTTAAACTTCGTGCATGTCTGTTTCAATTTTTGCGCGCACAAATCTTAAATTAGATCGGACGGTCATCATGCTCGTTGAACCTAAAAGTAGGTCCGATCTACTCCGTTCTCATGGTTCTGACCTAGCTTCTGAGTGTGTGTTTTTCAAAAAAATTAAGAAAAATGGAAACTCTATATTAATCACCGTAATGATCAATTTGTTAATTTAATTTTTACTTATTATTTTCAATAATTGAATAACAAGTTTATCAGCAAAAGGCTCGTTATAAAATGATAAGTAATAATTATTGTTATGTTATTGTTTAAATATATTTTATTTAACAATTATTAATAATAATTATGTATGGATATCATGTTTTTTAGAAGGAAAAATAGAATTTTTTACAACTATTTTCACGGTACAACTAAACATTGATTTGGTGGGATATCCATAGCACATTCCCATAACTATTTCGTGCATATTCATACATATTCATAAGTATAAGTTCCTACAAATTAATTTGGTGGGATGTTGTACCTATACATCCCATCCGTGCTACTTTTTCAAGTCAATAGCGTCATTAAGGGCCCGTTCGGCTTGCCACTGTACCCTTGGAAAAAAAACATTCACTCAGAGTGAATGTTTTTTTCTCCACGCGCACAGTGTTTTCAAAATTCTTTATTCCCCAGTCCATTTCCATTTCCTTCAATCTGCCGAACAGGCCCTAATTTTAGACTGAAGGATTCTCACTTTTGTAATTTAATTTATTACTCAGATGATCAGAGAAAGGATGGGGTGTATGTACATCACCAAAGGTTACAACAAACATGTGTAAAATATTTTATTTCAGAATAATGTACTTCACATATAACTAATTTCAGAATAAACAGTGCAAACAAATCTCTCTTTGCAGTCATTAGATACTTCACCATCTCAACTTAGCTGGAAAATACTGCACAAACAGTAGGTTGAAGCCTTAATTAGTACATATTTATAAAAAAAAAAAAAATCAAAGATATCTTCTTCTATAAAGAGGTGATCACATTATAAATATGAAACTCATACCTTGTTAATAAGGGACATGTAGTATGGTTTGACCTCTTCCACATTAACCCTGACTTTGCTCTTGCTGTATAAGTCATACTTGCTGCTCACATACAGACATGTATTATATATCACAAAAATGAAATTTTGCAAGGCAAAATTTTTGTAAACTAAATTATGAAGTGAAAGAGGAAACTAACTTGAAAACTTGAAGCCATTTAAGCATCTCCTTATCTTCGTCATTCATGAGGTACTTGTACGCACCCGACCTGTGCAGAGCATAGAAGGAATGGAACCTCACAATAAAAAAAGCCGCTGGTGGAAGCGTTGCCTTGTTCCCTTTCATAACCTGTGTAATATCACTTTCAGTTTTAATAATTTTACTACATGTTAGACTGCTATATGTGCTATAATTGAAGATTTTGCAATTGCGGCATAATCGTTGTATATGATCTAGTGATCAGTTCACAGACCAAATTGAATTGAATACAGTAACAGATCAGTACTGGCACAGGCTAATTTGAGTGAGGCTATGGTACTATGCATAGCGCAGATTGGTCCGTACTACGGATCAATATTTTCCTTCCATAGCCCAAAAAAAAGTACGGATCAATATAAACCGTTCCACATGATCTCCATATGAAAATGTACTTGCAGAGTAAATTTTTTATTTTTTCAGAAATTGTTTACTATTTTTTTTAGATAGGTGAAAATCACTACTTTTCGAATGGTCTAGAATTTTTAGATCAAGTGATTTTCTACCTATCTAAAAAATAGTAAAGAAATTATCAAAAAATTTAAAATTTGATCTACAAGTACATTTTTATATGGAAATCGTGTTGAACGGTTCAGATCAGTTGTTTCGACTTTGAAAATGGAGATACTGATCCGTAGTACGGACCATTATGTGCTATGCATAGGACCATGGCCTTATTCAGCCAATTTTATACATAAATAAAAAAGAATTATTGCCACTAAGGAATCAAGTGGATACCAGATACATGTACTCGTCATGGCCCCACGAGATGGTGATCTTGTCAAGCCCGCAATTCTCAGTATAAACTCCCAGCCTAGTACTCAGTAACGGGTCAGTAGAATCAGGGTTTTGCTTGAAATACTGCACAATAGAAAACAACAATTTGCATATATAATCTGAAAAATCATAATAATTCATTCAAATTTTGTCTTAGAACAACTGTGATCTGACACTTTGGGTGAACTTGACAGCTGAGCACTATACCTGATTAAAATCCATTTTTTTGTTATCTTACTAGATCTGTTACTCCCAATTTAGATTTTTTCTATCAATTAATTTGATTTTTTAGGTAACTTTAGGAATGCTTTTGATGTTCGCCTTGTAAAACAAGAAATACCTTATTTGCAGTTTAGAAAGTGAAAGATGACATAAACATCCCTCATCTTATTATTTATATAAAAATGCCATTCACAATTACCATCATTCCTCTAATTTTATACATATATGTCAAATAATTGTCTCAATTAAGTAAAATTGGTAGTTAAAAGATAGGACCAAAAGGTTATGTGCAATACCTGATGGTAAACAATAGACTCATCAAATGCACAGCCCAAAGGAAATGTATCTCCTGTATATATGTTTGTCCCCATATATATAGTCGTCGTCAGATAAATATCATAATATAACTGTCAGCATAATAATTGGAGACCAAAGAAATGAACTCACCAACAACACACCATTGCGGCTCGCCACCGAAAGACGGATGCAACAGCACCTTGCCAAGATCTGAAATGAAATATTTTTAGTTGCAATATCAGTATAAATAGGTGCAAAAAAACAGATCAATTTTATTTATTTATGTTTTAAGCCAGGTTTACTAATTTCAATATAACCCTTTCAGAAAGAACTAAATTAAGAGCTACAAAATGATTAAGTATAATTAATTAATTAATTATTAATTCAATTACCATGGATAAGAGCAGTGAGATGTAGCCAATCCTCATTAGGATAATCGCGTCTAATTGCCTCGGCAGACTGTAGCAGGTGCTCAATTTGGGGCTCATTGAGATCCGGATCACTCTCATCGACAAATTCGTTTAATAACTCAATGCATTCCCAAATGCTCATCTCCGTCTTCTCCAGCTTCCCATACTCTTCCTTCTTCCTCTTAGCCTAAATTTGTCGATTTACCAAATTCATTCAATTACCGAATTCGCTAAATTTTTCAAGGTTGATGAATAATTCATTTGTGAAAAAGAAAACTTACAAAAGAATAAGTCTGGTTGATGTGATTCACTCGGTAAAATTCTTCGACTCCTGCTCTTCTCTCGCTTTCCTTTTCATAGTCTCTAGAAAAGGTTTTTTATTTAGATATCAGATAAGTTCTTTATTCCAATTTTGATGAATTAGACTTCTTTATCATTAAATAGAGATGACAATTTTTTTAACTAAAAACAGCAAAAAAAAAATATAATAGCAGAGAAAAGTGTAAATTAATTAAAAGAGAACATAAACCTGAAAGAATGGCCAAAAGCATTGCTATCAGGCGCAATAAATTCACCAGCAAGGTCCATTTTGCCCTCGCTTTGCCTCTCCTTTACACTTCCACCATTGCAAGATTCCTCCAAATCGGACTCTGTTTTTATTTTTTTAATTAAACAATTTAGTCAGAGTTAATTTTGTGCTTTTTTTTAAAACTTATTTCCCCGAAATTAACAAATAAAAAAAAAATCTAATTTTGTTGAATTTCTCAAAGTCTTATTGAACTTTTTAAATTAAACAAACAAGAAAGAACTAATTTCCTCAAATAACTAAAATTAAACAACATGTACCTTGAACGATCACAGTCATGGCTGCTAAAGAATTGAAGTTCACAAGAGAGATTTGTAATTTGAGATGAAAATGCAGAAGGGGGCGAAACAGGCTATTTATAGACTCTGTTTCTACCGTACAGCTTTGAACGGATAGATCAAACCCCCAAAAATTATGGAATAACAATAGTGCCCCTGAGATCTCATTCCTCCCTAAGTTGAATTTCCACGTTGTCAGTGATATGTCTCCTGCGATCGCGTTCAGTGGCATACCCGTTATTAGAGAGCTATACAAGGGTAATCAAGCAACATGAGTAGAAAGAATTTGACGGTTAGACTAGTTCTACATAGAACAAATGATTTGCTTTCCTTGCTCCCATAAAGCGGGATGTCTTTTCATAAAGTAAAGATTTGTTCTATTAGAACGTGCCTACCTTGGTGTTCTCAAACCGGAGGCGAGCAAGTAAGGGTTTTTAGGGCTTAAAAAGAGCAAAATTGTTAATATCCCACCCATGTTTTCCTTAATCACAACATGGAACATACCACCCATTTTTTTTGAGAAGAAATTTTAATATTTCAGTTAGCATCCTTACCCCCAATGCCACCGAATTTCCATATTTTAAGAAATAATCACAGCATGTGTCAACCAATCGTGCCGAGCCAAACAAAGCAAGGTCTGAACTCGGATCGGATCGTGCCAAAATGAGCCGAGTTCGAGCCAGCTCGTTTATGTTGTAAGCCGCACGACACACAGATTAAGGATTTTCAACAATTTGATGATGTGAGTTCTTTATAGACTGCAAGCTTAAAAAAAGAAAATCACTTTTTCTTATCATGAATTTCATCCTCTCATAATGAGCATAAAAAGATATAGTAAAGATGTTTGCAGATAACTTTATCTTCTTCTAGTGACAACTTCGAAAACAAGTTGAGCCAGCTCGAGCTGAGCTGGATCAAACTTGAGCTCACTAATGACAATTTGAGTCAGAATCAAACGAGTTAATTATGAACTTTTTAGAGCTTATCTCAAGTGAGCCACAAGCTATGAATTACTTTACAAGTTTTATCTATCAATTTCTCTTTGTGTGCAACTCTGCAAGTAATATTTTCCAACTTATCAAAAAATTATAGGCCAAATGATCTAGAAATTAGCAATTTGTGTTTTATATGTGTTTGTGTCATGTAATTTCACAGTTTTACTTAATTTTTTATTATTGTAGATAATATTCAGTTCTTACAAATAATTATTTATCTCAATAAAACCATAACTCTTTAATTAGTATATACCATTTATTTATATATTGTCATATTATACTAATTATTTTTATTACTATGGATAGTGTTCAACACTTAAAAAAGATAAGTGGCTAAGTTAATTTACAAGTCTACAACTAATATCTATAATTTATGTTCGTATGAGATTATCTGCATATTTTAGATAAGTAGGGTTAAAATGCATTAGTGGTTTTGTGCTTCAATCATACTTCACATTCTTATTTTCATTTTCAAAGTCCAAACAGTCAATTCGAATCGTTCAACATGATATTTATATTAAAATGTGCTTGGAGGCCACATTATATATTTTTGGAACTTATTTACTATTATTTTATAGGTACAAAGTCATTGTTTTAGATAATTCTGAACCATCCAAATATGAATTTGTATCTATCTAAAGAAATAGTAAAAATATTTCAAAAATATAAAATTTGGTCTCCAAGCACATTTTAATATGAAGATCATGTTGAGCGGTTAACATAGATTGTTTGGACTTTGAAAATGAATATACGTATGTTGAGCGTAATTGGAGTACAAAATCAATTGTGCATTTTAACCCTTCTTCTTTTAGATAATATTCAATACTTACAAAAAAACAATATATAGATTATGAAAAAAAAAATGCCTGCAAATCTAACATATTATTAAATCTGGAAAAGGTTGATGTTGAAGGGGAAAAAAAAAAAGAATTTTGGTAATTGATCCTTTTTTTTCTCATTGAATGAGAAATGATGGCTTTTTAACCAAATTGAGAAATAGATGGGTTTATCTGGAAAAATTGCAGGTGATTAATTAAGGGGTGGATAAGAAAGATAACACTTTTAAATGTTGGCTTATGGGGAAAAACAATGAAGGTGATACAAAAATGACAAAGATTGACGTGGCGGATTAGAAATATGAGAACAGAGCCAATATTTCGTCGTTGTCGGCGAGTGACCCACGGTTTAGTTGCCTCCAGCTCATGCGCAGACCGGTCGGGTGAATTCATATCCTCTGCATTAACTCAAAAAGTAATCTTTTGAGTTAATGAATCTCAACCGTCTGATCTATTAAAAAATTTGTATGAAATAGATCCGCACTAATATTGAAAAGCCTCTATGTTATAGGCAGGTGACGGATTGACTCCGTTTAAAATCAGACGGTTGAGATTCATTAACTCAAAAGATTCTCTTTTGAGTTAATGCAGAGGATACGTGTTCCCGGTCGGGTCGGACGAATTAAAATATGCCAATAATGGACCCAATATTGAAATCCATATAAATGACACTTTTATATGGGATATTCATAGCTACGAGTTATTTATTATCTCTAGCTACCTCTAAAATGAGTTATGATAATATAGATCGATCCGTACTATAGATTTATATTTTTAATTTTAAAATTTTAAATAATTAATTCAAACTGTTAAATATAATCTTCATATGAAAATATAACTCGAGATAAATTTTTACATTTTTATATTTTATAGATTTTCTTTTACTATTTTTTTAGATAGGTATTAAGTACTTGATCTAAATTTTAGATCATCCGAAAAGTAGTGATTTTCAATCTATTTAAAAAATAGTAAAAAAAATTAAAGAATGTAGAGTTTACTCTCCAGATACACTTTCATATGAAAATCATGTTTTAACAGTTTAGATCAAATTTACTATTTGAACTTTAAAAAAAATATATAAATTTAGTGTGCAATCCGTAATATACATAGTAGCGTAGCGTGCTAATTTTTTATGGAGATATCGCGACTCCACAGGAGCGATTTTGAGAGTCGAAGAAGAAGTTTGTAAGTTCCTTCGCCCTCCCTCCTCCCGCCCGCCCAGTCCACTCCGCCTACACTCAATCCGAGCAGTGCTTCAATCTAATGGATATCTGGCCACTGTTACGGATCGCTACTCTCTTGTCTCGGCTTACTGGGTTCGGATGGGGGTGTTGTGAATTCGCTCAACCTCGTTTGTAGTCTCTACTATCTCTTTCTCTCTCTATATATATAAATAAGGTACATGGTTGATGACAGTAATGTTGTCTCCTTCCTCCGCCTCTTCTTCTCCCTTCCTTCTCTTCTTCTTCTTCGTCCTCCTCTACTTTGATCTTTCTCTGTCCTCGCCGTATTTCTGTTTGAATAAATTAAGGACAAACCTTATCTGAGCACGAAGACTTCCCTGGATCCCCCTAGCTCGTTCAACAACATTGTTTGTGCTAATAACAAGAAACCATGCTGGTTCACTATCAACCAATCTGAGCATGAGCACATAAAACCATGTAGGCTTATTATCTATCAATCTGAGCATGACAACCTGTAGGCTCATCTCTTGTAATCAGAGCACGGTTTTGTTTTTTTTTTTACAGTGGTATTAATAAAAATTTCGAGTTTACTAAACAGTCCCACGATCCATACATGCATTGGTGTATGTGTTGTTGGCACTTTTATAATTGAGCATATGATATTTTGTAAAGCGCAGATCGGTCCATGCTATGAATGATTTTTAAAATTTAATCAGTCGATCTAAATGGCATATGATCTCCTTATAAAAATATATTTTTAGATCAAATTTTATATATTTTAAAAGGATTGGCTATTTTTTATATAAGTAGAAAATTACATGACCTAAAAATTCTGAACCATTCAAAAGTACATATAAAAAAATTAGTAACAAATTCTAAAAAAAATATAAAATTTTGTCTCCTAGCATTTTCATACAAAGATCGTATTTAACAATTCATATTGATTGTTTGAATTTTGAAAATGGAGATATGAATCTATAGTACGGACTATTCCGTACTTTGTAAAGCACCATAGCCTCACTCTCTTTTTATAACGTATTATGACACAAAGTCACATACAATTTTGTGATAAAGTTGAATATATATAAAAATTTATTTACACATACAAATTATTTACAAAGAGTGTATACATTAAAATGAAGTTGTTCATACATGTATTTCAATACTAAAGGAAATTTACATGTATTTTGTATAAATTTGCATGAAATCCACAACAGAAATATAAAAATAAAAAAGAACTCACCTGGGAACTCACATTTAATTCTTTAGAAAAGTGTTGATAATTTGATATCAATTTTTTTTAAGTAAAGGTTGGAGTTCAAGTTATCTAATTATTTAATGTCCATAAGGGATTCTCTCATCTGGATTTCGAATATGCAACCTTCATACTGAGGGCATTGCATTTGTCACTAGACCAAAAACTGATCATCAATTTGATATCAATTATATAATAAATATGAGTGGAAGTTCTAAGCAAATTAAACTTGATATAACATTAACTTAACTAGAAATTAACTTTGTATTCAAATCAAAACCATTATGCTATGTAAAATGTTTATTAACATATTATATGTAAATTATTCTTAACTCATTTTTCATTTAATAATTAACTGATATCTACCTGTAGGGATCAGAAAAAATTGTAGCAACATCATTGATGAGGGATCTGAGAAAGATCGTCGAAAGAGAGCTAAGTAATGACATCACCGAGAGAGATAAGACACAAATCGAAAGAAAAATTATCAAATAGATGTAGAGTTCGCAAAAAAAAAAAAAAAATCATTCAATAGACATTGTCGAACAAAGCCGACATTTTTATTAATATCCAAAGTTTAATAGAAATTAATTAATATATCCAGATCCGCTGAAAAGTTATAAAAATATTCGTACCGGTTATTTTCTGACTGGTACTCAATTTTATTCAGTACCAGCTAAAAAATGACCGGTACCCAAATTTTTTTTTTTTGCAACAGTACCGGTCATTTTCTGACCGGTACTTAATTTTTTTTTTTAAGGATGGGCATAGCATAATTGGCTAAAAGAAAAGGTCGTAGAAAACTCGGATTGAAGTACCGATGTTTTTTTTATAGTGTCGTATGACACTAAAGTTTAGTGTTCACATGAGGCTAGTGAATTTAATTTGACAATAACCAACATTCTAAAATTGAGTACCGATGCTTTATGCACGGCCTAACGACGGTAGAATTGCATCGATGTTTAATTGTAAAAACATCAGCGACGCACTGATGTTTTTTTAGCACTACCCTACTTAATTGCCAATGCTAAGTCTAATAAAACATCAGCGACACACCGATGTTTTTTAGCACTACCCAACTAATAGAACATCGATGTTTCATTGCAAAAACATCGATGATGCACCGATACATGCAACCGATGTAATACACACTTCCAACCAAATGCATTTGTTTGATCTTAACCAAACCGAGCAAACTTCAATCCGAGTTTCGTACGACTTTTTCTTCTAGCCAACTATACTATGTCCATCCTTAAAAAAAGAAAATTAAGTACCGGCCAGAAAATTACCGGTACTGTTGCAAAAAAAAAAAATTTGAGTACCGGTTAAAAAATAGCCGGTACGGATATTTTTATAACTTCCTAGCAAAATATGGGTATATTAATTAATTTTTATTAAACTTTGGATATTAATAAAAATGTCGGCGAACAAAGTCACATTAAAAAATATGGGATAGATAAGACAAGGAGAGATCAAAGAGAGAATCCCATAGAAAATGATGCTCATAAAATGCCTTTTCTTCAAAATGTATATAAGTGACTTGCCGCCTAATAATCAGTTGCAGTTGATACATCATTTTATAATTGAAATCTTATTAAATTAGTAATTACACTATTAAAATTATCATTGTCATTTTAGCATTTGTAATTCTTTCTATAGAAGATAAATTGGCAATATATTCATATATATACTCGCCAATTTTAATTTTATATAAATACATGAAGAGATTCATATCACCTTGAGTTAGGAGCAGAGTTAGACTTTTAAATTATTTAGGTCAAATATAAATGAAGGTTAATCATATATGATTATTTTGCTGTGAATGGAAGTTAATTTTACATTGTCCAAAATATTTTAATTATTTATATAGAAAACAAGACAGAAGTGTAACAATTTTGGAAAAAAAAAATAAGGATCAATGACTCCTATTTCTTTATTATGGCTCCACCACTGTTTTAAGTGCTGAGTTTGAATCCGATTTCTTTGTTATATATTAGTATAAATTTTAAATAAATTCATTTTTAATATTGGAGCGAATTTATTTGAATTATGATCGATCCGTTGGCATTAACACTCAAACGATTCATTACTTCATTATTATATTTTTGACCAATAATGAAAACATCTCTTGCGTCACGAAATTACATATCTGTCTATAATATATATATATATATAGAGAGAGAGTGGCTAATATCAAAACGTTTGTTCCTAGCCCCCGGTGCAACCAAGTTGTTTTCGGGTTTCCAAAGTCCGAACGGTCGATCCGAACCGTTCAACATGTTCTCTATATTGAAATGTGCTTGGAGACTAAATTTTACATTTTTTGGAATTTTTTTACTATTTATTAAGCCACTTTGAAAGTTGCTGATCACATGGTCCAGAATTTAGTTGCACTGTTTTTACTGTTCATCCGGATCAGCAATTTTCAAAGTGGCTTAATAAATAGTAAAAAAATTCCAAAAAAAGTAAAATTTAGTCTCCAAGCACATTTCAATATAGAGAACATGTTGAACGGTTCGGATCGACCGTTTGAACTTTGAAAACCCGAAAACAACTTGGTTGCACCGGGGGCTAGGAACAAACGTTTTGATATTAGCCACTCTCTCTCTCTCTATATATATATATATATATATATAGATATATATATATATATATATATATATATTACACCATTTAAGCCAATTTTGTCAACCAATGACCATTTTCTGAATTTTCATTTGTGAAAAAACATTACCGGAGAGGTCAGGAGAGACAAAAGAAATAAGAGCATAATAAAAAAAAGTAAATGTTGCTGCCCAGGATCGAACTGGAGACCTTCAGTGTGTAAGACTGACGTGATAACCACTACACCACAGCAACTTTCTTGTAATATTTGCGGAGAAATGATAATTGAACCAATATATTGATTCCGCTTTTCCAACAAATTTATTTGTTTGTATTCCAATTTTGCATTTTATTTTTCCTTATGATCACCCGCTACGGGGACCATGCAATTTCCGGGAGAGCTACCGATCACTGATGATGATTGTAAGATCTAACTTCTTGCACGTTGATTTCATTCCAAGTTTCTAAACCGCCATATATGCTGTCTTTCAGAGGATCTTCAAAATTTGTTTTTATGTGTTAATATTTCATTCCATGTGGCAAGCACTCACGTTCAATCATAAATGTGCAACGCAGAATGGACCACCGACCACATCCATAAGTTCCGAATTTTTTTTTTTCTACGGAAATTTTAAACTTTCAAATTAATTTTGTACAAAGCCAAGTGGTAAAAAAAACATTCAAAAATTAATGCATTAAAAATAATTTATATACCTTTTAATTTTGACCTCTTGACTTTATACTAAATTAATTTAAAAGTTTAAATTGTTCGTATGGAGACGCATCACTCGTAAGGTGATTGATTTCAACGGTTTGAATCTATCATTTGAAGTCAATCCAATAAATTTTAGAATTGAGTTCAAAAAGAGGGCTTGGTGAACTTAATAACACCCTAGTTCTACTCCAATTAATAATATAACAGTGTCTTTACTGGCTAGGCTGACACCTGACATTTGCCACCTCCTTTGCTCTGATCAACGAAGATATAGTCTAATTCTTTCTCATAATAGATATTTCGATTGAAGAAACAAATGCTTGCTTTAATAAGATATGATTAGGACTTGTACAAAAAAAAAAGGCACAGAGAAAAGGAGTATTACAGGGGGGCTGGTACTGACAACAAAAATAAGATAAATACTGATTCTCTCTAATCAAAATGAAAAAAAAAACACAAATCACGTGAGGTTGTGAAGATTGTTACAATCATTATGTGCCGAACCAACTTCTGACTTTGCAAATCCCACGTCGGCCTTGGTCAAAAGAAGCACGGATGGATTTGATCATAGAGAGAACAAACTCTGAATCAGCCAATTCTCCCATATTTTCCTGTTAAGATTATTACTATAAATAGATAATTTAGGGGACTTGCACTGCTTTGCATATGCTTAGGAGAATGCTTACCACTTGAGAAAGCTTCTCATCAAAACTTCCATTGATTGCATCAGATGCCATGAATATCTTACAATAAGCTTTTCTCATTTTCTGAACCTTCAACAGTTAACAGTATTAAAAAAAAAAAAGTGTATGTCAGAAACTAAAGGTGATTAAAGGTTATACTGTCTGGGATATATTGTCTGGTACACTAAATCCAAATAGAAAAAAGACTCGTGGAAGAATCACTGAGAATAAATGAAAAATCTTACAAAATATATACTAGGCGCTAGCTTAAAATCCACTGTTAAATAATATGATGCAACAGTATACTTATAGGATAATGTTAAGTAGATATTACAGTACCTCCATAGTAGAGAAACTGTTACGCCGTAGTCCCTCGAGATTAAGCCCACGTAACTCCGCTCTTGCACCACAGACCATCATATATTTTGGCACATCTTGTGAAATCTGCTTGATTGTAAAGAATATAATGATGATAGCAACCACAAGAAAAGAAAAGTAAAATGTTTAGACTTGCCAAGGTCTGGTAATGGTAATCCATCATTCTATCTAAGTTACTACCTGCTACACAGTGGATACTTCCATTAACCCCTAATTTAGAAAGGCCTTCATTAAGCATTATTATATCCATGATCAAGCTTTAAAAGGCAAATATATGCAGCTTGATTTTTTTTCCACTTTCATAAACACAGACTTTGCAATTTTCAACCAAGAAATGGCAATCTTTTGCAATACTGCTCAAAGGTGCAGGACTAAGGAATTGGCAGCACGACTCAATTTCATTGTTGAAATTAGAACAACAATAAGCTCAAATTGCTTCCCAGCAACTACATTTTTTATTTATATCCAAATACCAAATCTGTCTTAACTAATATAAACTGTGCAACAATGTGTCACGTATGACTTAATTTCTCACTAATTTCACTGAATCCTCAAGTTTGCAGTTGTGGACAACGCAAGCTGATAACAAAAGAAAAAGAAAAAGTATACCGTAGAACCTCCACCGATAAAAGAATATGACCCGAGCTGACAAAACTGATGAACAGCTACACTCCCAGCAGTATGCACATAATCCTAATACAACAAAATCAAAATACAAATAATTTAAAACATTAAAAATTAAAAACTACGATTCAAAACCAAAGAAACATTATCGTTACATGCCAGGTAATAAGGGACTATATCAGCTGAGCACCAAAGAGAGGAAAGATGCCGGAGATAAAATAAAGGTGAACGAAAGTTCATATAACAAATGAATCTCACCTCAACCACAACATGGCCGGCCAATAAGGTGCCATTTGCAAAGATATTATGACTACCAATTTTGCAGTCATGAGCCACATGGCATGAACCCATTATAAGATTGTGGTCACCAATAACCTATACATGTGACATTACAACATTAACAGGTAATACAGAGAAAAAACACGAAAAAATTGCAGATTTGAATAACAACATACCGTCATATCGGTTGAGTTAGAAGAACGGTGAATGGAGGTATGTTCTCTGATATCATTGCTATTTCCTATTTGGAGGAAACACTCATCCCCTTTCTAAAAGGCAAACAGAAATAACAAAAAGTGGCATGTAAGTCCAATGTTATAGTTTAAAAAAGTACACACTTGCAAATTTAAGGAATTTCAGAAAGGGCGAAGCATACTTCTTTGTAATTTTTGGCAATGGGAAATTACAGTAAATGCATTTTATGAAGTTAACAAAGAAGCTAACCTTATATTTGAGATCTTGGCATTTTACACCAACCACCGCATAGTGTCCAATAACATTACGGTTTCCTATGGTCGTCTGACCAGGTGTATCAGCCCCAACAACTGCACCACTGCCTGGCATTTTTCATTCCAACCCCAAAAGAGTTAAAATTTGACAGCACTGGTGCCTTGACATTTTCCTACTAGAAATTATAAGTGCCAAAATGTGGTCGCAAAAAATGAACTAACAACTATACTCGAGTGTCAGGAAGCATTTCGTATATATAAATCAACAATAATTTGTTGTCAATGCATACATCAGAATCGTGGCTTACGTGAGAAGAACACAGTTGTCGCCTAATTCAGTGTGGCCCATTATGTGGCTTCCCACATGCAACTGACACTCATTTCCAATCCTGGCAAAACGACTTACTGTGCAAAAGGGCCCTATTGAAACACCCTGTAAGAAATTTAAAATTCACAGTAAACAATTGTTGTCCTAGATTTCGTTTCTTGCTTATCAGGATACTATTGTACTTTCTGTGTGCTTTCATTGTGTATTTGGGGTAGTACAGCTAAATTGGCACTTAACAGCTCTTACATGCATCAAAAATTCAATTCATTGCATGTAAAGGAGGACATGCTCGAAAAAACAAATCTTACCTCACCAATTACTGCATCAGGATGGACAATAGCCGACGGGTGGACCGTACCTGATAAATCAATTTAAAAAATAAAACTAGAGATTAATGAAAAGCAAACAATATAAAGGTTGAAGAAAAAAAGAGTATGAATAGTGATTTTTCTCTTTCTACTAGGAGAAAATCTGACCTTGGTGGAGATGGCGACAAGCAATCGCGTTAGATGTGTAGGATTGAGTTGCAATGATCGAATGGTTGGGTTTGTAACGAAGAAAGGCGCGAAGCGCTCGTGAAGAAGACGCCGCCATGTGGCGGCTTCGCTTGAACTGGAGAGAGAGTGAGAGAGAGAGAGAGAGGCGAAAGAAAGGGGAGGGAGGAAAGGACAAATCTACTATTGTACTAAAGCGTCTGAAATTCTGTACACATGTTAAATATTGGTCGTCTGATTCTATTCTAACGACCACAGATGCTGTTAAAGACGCCATACCCGGACGAATCCATATCACCTAAGGTGACATAATATTTATGTTTAGATCCTGATCGTCCGATCAGAATCCGCACAAATATTAAAGGGGCTGTGCATTCCATTTTGAGCTGAATTGGCCCAGATTCTGAGTGCATTCCATTTTGGGCTGAATTGGCCCAGATTCTGATCTGATGGTCCAAATCAAAGCAGAAATATCATGTTACCTTACCTGCGGATATGGACTCGTACCTGATCTGAAGGTTTGTCGTTCGATGGCATGCTTCGTCAATTCTGATTGTAAGTTCTAACTCAGGGTTCGAGATCTTTTTTGAAGATTTTAATTTTATATTGGGGACAACCGGACAATGCACGGTTTAAGCTTGAGTGAGGGGATTGAACCCTTGTATCTTAGATTTTATGGTCAATTTTTTTTTTTTTTTTAGGATATAACTAGGCTTTTACCTGACCACGAATAGAGTTTGCATGACTGAACTTAATTGATTGAGATTGCAAGCTTGTCAGGACGTTTTCCTTAGTTATAGAAATAGTCTTGCATGACTGAACTTAGTTGTTTGAAATTGCATAAAGTATAGTTTAGATAGAGTCCTCGTATGAAAACACACGAAATTTTTGAAATTTTTCGAAAGCATTACACTTATACAATTTTGTTAAGGCAATTCCTAAATTAAAAAGTAGCATAGTCTCCAAGACACTTGATTGAAATTTTAGACATAGAAAGGCTAAGGCTAACAACATATTGATTGAAAAAAAATATTTTTGAAAGATGATTTTCCTTGGTAATGGAGACTTATCATTGATCGTTATGCGATTGATTAAGGTGAGGTAAGGGTATCATCCCCTTACTAGTCCTCATCTGTTAGGGTGCTATAACGTACCTGTGATTAGCACTAGGATAGGATTAGCAACCCTCAGTTTTGCATTTGATACCAGTACAAGACGCACACGGTTCTGGCCAAACCGCATGCGACACCGATTGGAGTTAGAAACCATAATTGATAGGTAAATACGCTTGCATGCGGTTGGTGACAACACCGTATGCATTTGCATATGTGACCAAAAACTAGATTAAACAAGTAAGAATGATAGATAGCCTGATCCCTGGAAGCTCATTTTCTAGTATTCGTTTACTGTTTCTATTATTCCTACAACTCAAACAACCAAAAACCTAAAATTGATTGCAGTTAGATTTCTTAATACACTATCCCAGTGGATCGACACCCCGATCTATACTATACGATAGATTCATGCGCTTGAAAATCGATTGTAAAGTACACCATTAGAGTTACAAATATTATTAGCTCTGATTCTAACCCATCAGATCGACACCCTAATCATACTACACAGTAGGATCATGCGTTTGTGATATGAACGTAAGTAGAAATTAGAGTTTATAAATATTTAAAAGTAGTAGTTCACTTGGATTCATTATTCTCTATAAATGTCCCCGTTGCAACGCACGGGTACGATACTAGTATGTATATATATATAGGCTATGGTGAGTTGTGAAGTAAAACTTCGTTTTACTTCACGCCATATTTTCATTTTAAAAATCCAAACAACCGATCCGAACGCTCAATGATCGATGATCCACTGTGAACAGTAAAAAAACAGTAAAATTTTCTGAACCACCGGATCAGCAATTTTCAAAGTGGCTTAATAAATAGTAAAAAAATTCTAAAAAATGTAAAATTTAGTCTCCAAGTACATTTCAATATAGATAACATGTTGAGCGGTTCGGATCGGTTGCTTGGATTTTCAAAATAAAAATATGAGCGTGAAGTAAAAATGACATCTTACTTCACAACTCACCATAGCCCAGCTATATATATATATATATATATATATATATATATATATATATATATATATAGAGTAGAACTAGGGTGCTCCTAAGCTCACCAAGCCATTCCGTGAGCGCGACTCTAAAACCTATCAAATTGACTTCAAACGATATTTTCAAATCGTTAGATGTTCAATCTATATTAAAATGTGCTTGGAGACCAAATTTTACATTTTTTGAAATTTTTTTACTATTTATTAAGATGGTTTGAAAATCGCTTGTTTTCCAATGGCGCAGAATTTTAATAAAAACAGCGATTTTCAAAGTGGCTTAATAAATAGTAAAAAAATTCAGAAAAATGTAAAATTTAGTCTCCAAGCATATATTAATATGGAGAACAAGATGAACGGTCGGATCGACCATTAGAACATTGAAAACGCAAAAATGAGTTATAAGCATATGTGGGCATATGCTTATATAAGCATAGTAGCCAGCCCCTATATATATATATATATATAGTAGGGTTAAAAATGCATCATTGGTTTTGTGCTCCAATCATACTCCACATCTTTATTTTCATTTTCAAAGTCCGAACAGTCGATCCAAACCGTTCACCATGATCTTTGTATTAAAATATGCTTGGAGACCAAATTTTATATTTTTTTATAATTTTGTTATTATTTTTTTTAGATAGGTACAAAATCACTGTTTTCATAAAGATTTTGGACCATCCAAAATAGTGATTTTGTATCTATCTAAAAAAATAATAAAAAAATTCAAAAAATATAAAATTTTGTCTCCAAGCACATTTTAATATGAAGATTGTATTGAATAGTTCGGATCGATTGTTCGAACTTTGAAAACAGAGAAAAAGACGTGGAGCATGATTGGAGCACAAAACCAATGGTGTATTTTAACTTATTTTATTTCGTTACTTTTATATATACATATATATGAGGAGAGTTAAAATGCACCCTCTTTTTGTGCTCCTAACGTGCACCCTCTCCTTATTATCTTCATTTTCAAAGTTCAAATAGTCGATTCGAACCTTCCAACGTGTTCTTCATATTAAAATGTGCTTGGAGACCAAATTTTACATTTTTTGAAAATTTTTTACTATTTTTTCAGAATTTTTGATTAAACTAAACAATAATAAAAAATTCAGCAAAGTGATGATTTTCAAAAATTCTGAAAAAATAGTAAAAAATTTCCAAAAAATGTAAAATTTGGTCTCCAAGCACATTTTAATATGAAGAACACCTTGGAAGGTTCGAATTGACTATTTGAACTTTGAAAATGAAGATATGAGGAGAGGGTGCACGTTAGGAGCACAAAAGGGAGGGTGCATTTTAACCCTCCTCTATATATATATATATAGAGAGAGAGAGAGAGAGAGAGAGAGAGGGGCTATTGTACTTCGCGAAGTAAAACCTCCGTTTACTTCACGCCATATTTTGTCATTTTGAAAATCCAAACAACCGATCCGAACCGTTCAACATGTTCTAAATATTGAAATGTGCTTGGAGACTAAATTTACATTTTTTGGAATTTTTTTACTATTTATTAAGCCACTTTGAAAATCGCTGATCCACTGTGAACAGTAAAAAACAGTAAAATTTTCTGGACCACCGGATCAGCGATTTTCAAAAAATGTAAAATTTAGTCTCCAAGCACATTTCAATATTTAGAACATGTTGAACGGTTCGGATTGGTGTTGGATTTTCAAAATGACTAAAATATGGCGTGAAGTAAACGGGGGTTTTACTTCACGAAGTACAATAGCCCATCTCATCTATATATATATATATATATATAATCTGGCTAATATGCTACGCATAGCATAGAGGGCCTCCGTGCTACGACTCAATATTTGAGTTTTCAAAATTCTAACGGTCGATCCGAACCGTTTAACATGATCTCCATATGAATATGTACTTGCAAACCAAATTTTACATTTTTTAAAATTTTTTTACTATTCTTTTAGATAGGTAGAAAAACACTTGATCTAAATGGTACATAATTTCCAGATCAAGTGATTTTCAACCTATCTAAAAAAATAGTAAAAAATATTCTAAATAATGTAAAATTTGGTTTGCAAGTACATATTCATATGGAGATCATGTTGAATGGTTCAGATCGACCGTTAGAATTTTGAAAACTCAAATACGAACCGTAGCACAGAGGCCCTATATGCTATGCATAGCATGTTAGCAATTTTCTATATATATATATATATATATATATATATATATATAGGGATGAGCTATGGTGAGACGTGGAGTAAAACCATTTTGTACTCCATGGCACTATATTTCCATTTTGAAATCCAAACAACCGATCTGAACCGTTCAACATGTTCTCTATATTGAAATATGCTTGGAGACCAAATTTTATATTTTTTGGAATTTTTTTACTATTTATTAAGCCACTTTGAAAATCGCTGATCCGGTGGTCCAGAAAATTTTACTGTTTTTCACTGTTCACAGTGGATCAACGATTTTCAAAGTGGCTTAATAAATAGTAAAAAAATTCCAAAAAATGTAAAATTTGGTTTCCAAGCGCATTTCAATATAGAGAACATGTTGAACGGTTCGGATCGGTTGTTTGGATTTTCAAAATAAAAATATCGCGTGGAGTACAAAATGATTTTACTCCACGTCTCACCATAGCTCATCCCTATATATATAATAAGTCATGTATGACTTATTTTATTTCGTTACTTCTTTCTGAAAAAACGATTTCTGTTCTTTTACTGCATCCATATTGAATGCAAAAATGCATACATATTTTTTTCCGAAGATGTGTGATTTAATATAAAAAAAAATCTCTTGTGCATATATTGAAACATTAAAATATATTTTGTCTATTTTAAGATACATATTCCGTTTTTTTGTTACATCATTTTACAAAAAATTATGTGCACCCGATTTTTTAAGTAAAAAAAATTGATCATTAAATATTATTTTCATTTTGGTGACCTAAAATAATGTTGGAAATATTTACTGAAATATTCTAGACAACGGGATACATACTCCAAATTTATTGTCTCCATACAAGCTTGGTCAATAATATTTATTTAAATAATAACGATTTATTAGATGTCGTATCTGCACACAAAAAAAAAAAAAAAAGAGGTTGCATTTTAAGCTTGTTATGGGAAGTTTTGGAATTAGATTAATTTAAATTTTCTTTTACTTCACACTATTTCCGCTGCTTATTTCATTCTCCTTTTACACGATGGATCATCTAGAAGGTATTTTCCATTATCTCAAATCATATGAAGATCAAATAAAGTGTGAATATATACATTTCGGCTACTATATATGTCAGATGTGCTTATTCATGAAACTCATTTAGAATCCTCTTATTTGTATTTCATATGACATTCATTTCAAGATTTGGAGTTCAACTCATATATATAATATTATTTTAACATCAAATATCAGATATCAGAGACAATCAAATAACCGTAAGAACTAAATTTCAGAAAATTTTGGTTATTTTATCAAACTTTTATGTCACATATTTGCAATTTTTTTTACTATTGTGAAAGACAAAATAAGCAAATAACTCAAGAATTTTAGGAGAAAATACCGAAATTGCTTATAGCATATTGACGATTTGTTCAATATGTGGTAAGTGTTGGGTCCCTCCTCATTTGAGCCCAATCGGTTTGGGTTAATTTTGGGTCAATTTAGTAGCAGGAGGGTATTATTGACATTTTTATTAAGTCTAAGGTCTATTTTGTAAATTAAAGAAGAATTTTTGAGCTCATCCTATTCCTCTAGTTGTGTGTCCATCTTGGTAAAAAGAGAGTAGAGAGTGAAAGAAAAGAGAGAGATAGGGCTTAGGGTTTAGGGTTTAGGAAGGCTGGTACAAGCTTTTTTGTGTCATCTTTTTTTTTATCTCATATGTTTTGATCTCTTTTGCAATATGTACAAGATGAAAAATGTCTGTATGGTTTGTAAGTATAAAACCTTTATATTCATCAACTGAAAGTCTATGATTTCAGAATTTGTGTGTTTGCTTATGGTTGTTTTTAATCAACTTTCTTGTTGAAAACTGGTGTTGAATTTTGTCTGTATCAGTACTGGTATGGTTCTGGTTTTATG